>JAXCGZ010009794.1:57500-60000 GCA_037179515.1 Halocaridina rubra | reverse complement strand
GAGAGAGAGAGAGAGAGAGAGAGAGAGAGAGAGAGAGAGAGAGAGAGAGAGAGAGAGAGAGAGAGAGAGAGAGAGAGAGAGAGAGATCGAATGGCGTATAAATCTTGGTGTTGAAAATCATAAGATAAAATCAAACGTTATCTGCAATTAGACTTGTACGCGCAAAAACACGTTATATGCATACATGCACACACATACACACACACGCACACACAAACACACACACGCACGCACACATGCATACACTCACTAACACACTCGCACGCACGCGCACACGCGAACGTGTGTGTGTGTGTGTGTGTGTGTGTGTGTGTGTGTGTGTGTGTGTGTGTGTGTGTGTGTGTGTGTGTGTGTGTGTGTGTGTGTGTGTGTGTGTATACAAATGTTTAATGCAGGTTTGAACCGAGAAGCTTATATAAATCTTCTAATCTTTTATATATTCATTCCATATCAGCTACTCTTATCCGGTTCCAAAAGTTTAAGCTGTACATCTTTGAAGAAAACCTTCAGGCTGACAAGAACAATATTATGCATATGTTTATCTGTACGTATTATACATTTATCTTGTAAAATGAAACCATTTACATTTTGAAATAATTTTATGGAATTTTAACTGTTTTTTTTATTGTTTCATCAGACTTTCGGAGCCAGAATATATTTCTAGCTTATTCAAGCCAAATTGCACTTAATTATTATCCTGAGTTCATCTTATCCAAGTAAAAGTGATTATTAGACTAAACTTTTCTCAGCCAAATTAGGCTCAAGAAATCTTGCTTCTGAGTTCTGCTTTAAAACTCTAAGGTAGTTAGTATCCTAATCCATTGCTCACTGTTCTGCTGAACTGCACCAAGGACTTTTCATTCTTGAGTTCTATGAATCAATTTTGCTGTTTGAGTGTCAGCGAAGTGCCTTTCTGATTCCTGTTACACCTCCAGAATCCTATCATTCCTAATGTAGTTGATCTCAACTAACCTGACAGACTTGCAAAGTGCTATTAATGGCTTCATTAATATAAGGATCCAATCGGCTATCGCAAGAGACGCTAAGTGTAAACTCTGGAAGAAGGGTTTCAGCATGTTGTTGAACAGTGGACGCCAGATGTACTCTACAAACATGAGTAGAATATCCAGCACTAGAGGGCGCACCACTCTCCTCATCACAAACCTGTTTACAATTTTAATAACAGGTCATTTAGAGGGTAATATGCCAATGTTTTCAGTGCTTGATCGGATTTAACTTAGCTAACTCTATTAGATAGCGCATGATACAAGCAAGGGTGTACCCATATCCTTTTTAGAAGCCTGTACACTAATGGTAAATACTGTTCAGTTAGAGAGTACAATGTGAAATCATTGATGTAACTGGAATGCTATAATTTAATTTATTATTATATAAAGTGTCCTGAATAGATGAACTATATATTTATCGCTTTAAGGTATAGCCTATCTTTATACACAGTAAATATTTTTACTTTTAAAACACATTTGAATTCAGTAATAAGTGATACATTTAATTGTAAGCAATACATACCAATTACCGAATATATATATATATATATATATATATATATATATATATATATATATATATATATATTAGAAAATATCCATTAAAGAAAACAACGAAAAAAAAAAAAATTTATTTTAAGTACTTATAAACTTCGTGACCTTGTCTGGTCACTTTGTCAAAGTACTTTGAGAAGGTGACCAGATAAGGTCACGTAATTAATAAGTACTTCAATTTTTTCTTCGTTGCTTTCTTTAATGGAGATTCTCCTATCATTTTAGACTGTATGGTAACAGTTCAGTGTTTTTTCATACACACACACACACACACACACACACACACACACACACACACACACACACACACACACACACACACACACACATATATATATATATATATATATATATATATATATATATATATATATATATACATATATATATATATATATATATATATATATATATATATATATATATATATATATATATATATATATATATATATATATATATATACATATATATATGTATGTGTGTGTGTGCATGTGTGTGTGTGCGTGTGTGTGTGTGCGTGTGTGTGTGTGTGGCTGGAAAAGGCCCATTAGAGAAAACCGCGAAAAATATTGAAAGTGCTTTTTAACTTCATAACTTAATCTGGTCACCTTCACAGAGTATATCTGCATTGTACTATGATAAGGTGACCACATTACGTCACGAAATTAACAAGTACTTTAAATATTTTTCACGTTGTTTTCTTTAATGGATTTTTTCCTACCAATTTAGACTGTATGGTATCAGTTCAGTGACATATATATATATATATATATATATATATATATATATATATATATATATATATATATATATATATATATATGTATATATATATATATATATATATATATATATATATATATATATATATATATTTATATATATGCATATATATATATATATATATATATATATATATATATATATATATATAT
>JAXCGZ010009794.1:20000-52500 GCA_037179515.1 Halocaridina rubra | reverse complement strand
AATATCACACTGTTTGAACACGGAACAATATTCTATAGATAAGAACATAACTCACAGACCATAAAGATTAAAAAGAAAAAAAATATACCTACTGTAAGGGGTTATTTGTCTAAATTTGCTTATATATAAGGTTTTATTATTTTATTATTATTATTATTATTATTATTATTATTATTATTATTATTATTATTATTATTATTATTATTATTATTATTATTATTATTATTAATATTAATGATAATAGTAATAATAAAAATAATAATAATAGCAATAATCATCATAATAATGATACTGCTGCTACTACTACTACTACTACTACTACTACTACTACTACTACTACTACTACTAATAATAATAATAATAATAATAATAATAATAATAATAATAATAATAATAATAATAATAATAATAATAATAATAATAATAATAATAATAATAATCTTGCAGCCTAAGAAGCATCCACTTCTACTTTCTTATGCCTAATATGCCATTGGAGGCTACTAAAAAAGGATGTCCCTAAGCATGGTTAGAAAGTATCCAGCCCTCGTTTCCTCTACAAGTCGCTGAAGACAGCTAAAGATGATAGGGGAGTGGGAGATGTAGCTAGCCTCCCTCAGTAATTTTCTTCTCATACGCCAAAATATCTGAAGGACCCCCAAAAAGTGAGGACCTGAAGAGTGTGATAAAATCCTTCTGCTTCGGTTCGCTTGTTACAGCTGTGGCCACTCGTCAAAGTTCAGCAGTACACGGAATTCATATTTCCAGCATTAGTACTATGCATTGATGTTCCGGTTTTACGTCACGGACTCCCTTTTCTACAAAGGGCTAGGACGGTTGCCTTCTTGCAAAGGACTTATTTTTGGCAGATGTAATCGTTACCCTGAGTGCATGCCCTTGCTAACCTCAGACCGTGACGGGGAGTACTATTCATTGATATGAAGCATTTAACATGTCATCTCAACTAGGCGTCTACCCCAAATTCGGATAAATTGAGAGAGAGAATTAGCGTTGCCAAGAACTTCAGCGAATCTCTTGTCCTCGCAGCCTAAAAACCTAACACTAGCATGCACTCAGGGTAACGATTATATCTGCCAAAACAAGTCCTTTACAAGAAGGCAACCGTCCTAGCCCTTGGTAGAAAAAGGAGTCCGTGACGTAAAACCGGAACAACAAGTCCCCCAAGAGAATTATGAGAAGGAGAGATCCCTTGTACACATGGGAATAATTGACGTTCAAGAATAAATATTCCTTTTGCCTACAGTACATACTGTAATGAAAATCAGAAATTTAATAAGCACTTTCAGTACATAACAATGGAGATTTTTATCGTATAAACAGTTTATACATTTTACTTACACTTAAATATTCCTGCGTTGTCATATATCGGCTCTGATTTTGAATCAACCATGATGACACTTTGGGTTGGTTTTGTTCAATGTAAATTACAATTACGACTGTTATATCCTTCCAGTAGAGTTAGGTTGGTTAAGAAAACGGAGATCCAGTGTTTGAAGAAACATGCAATAATTTGTATTGAAAACGGGGTTCTAATTTAAGCTTTAGTTATGAGTTTTTAGACACCTTTTATGTATATATACAGACCGTTCTTTTACACGACTAAGTATTTTCAGTCTATGGTTTGATTTTTTTCAGGATGTCTACCTTTCCAGATGTTTCCAACCTCTTTATTCGAAAAAAAAAAAATCTTAAAAGAGGACGTTAGGTTACGCCAAATTAAGCAAGGGGGTGGGAATAGTGTTTAAAACTGTTCTTCCTTTTTCAGACGAAGAGACTTTTCTATTGCAGATAAGTTCATAGACCACTTTCCTCCTGTAGAGAATGTCACATGACTGATCTAATTACGTAACTTAGATAACTATTGTTTGCTTATCCTTATCAATTATTTCCACAAAGTGAAGCTTATTGGATAAAATGAGAAAGTCGATTAGATTGTAAAGATAATGCAAAGCTATTTATGTGTGTGTCCGTGTGTGTGTGTATGTGTGTGTGTCCGTGTGTGTGTGTGTGTATCTGTGAGTGAGAGATAAGGTGGATGATATTTTATGACTTTAATGCATGACTTTAGTAGCTTCAGATATTTGTTGCATTTTTGTAATGGAATACTTTGGAGTTGATATAATAATAATAATAATAATAATAATAATAATAATAATAATGATAATAATAATAATGAAAATTATTATTGTTATTATTATTATTATTATTATTATTATTATTATTATTATTATTATTATTATTATTATTATTATTATTATTATTATTATTATTATTATTATTATTATTATTATTATGTGCCCTGTGGGGCGGGCACAATATCAAAGAATAGCCTCACCGTATTCCCTGCGTGTCGTAAAAGGCGACTAAAAGTGGACGGGGCGGGGGGACTGGGAATCCCCCCCCTTGTATCAACCTCCTGCGAGACGTCAAAGAAGAAGGGGAGTAGAGGGGAGAATAACTTCTCCCCAAACTCTAATTTTGGGGTGTCTAAATGTGCTTGGTTGTAGTACGATAGAGAGCAAAAGATGTGAGGTTGGATATATGTTTGGTAAGAGGAGGATGGATGTATTGGCATCGTGTGAGACGAAGATGAAAGGAAAAGGAGAAGTGGCATTTGGTGATGTGACGGGTAGGGTGTCTGGGGTTGAAAGGGGGAGAGCGAGAGAAGGTGTGGCATTATTGCTGAGTGAATGGATGGTAAATCAGGTAGTGGAATGGAAAGAAGTGTCATCTAGGCTGATGTGGGTGAGGGCTAGGATAGGAAGGGAATGTTGGGCTTTTGTTAGTGCGTATGGGCCAGGATGTGAGAGAAGTGAGGAAGAGCGGGATGAATTCTGGAATGAGTTAACTAGATGTGTGGATGGTCTGAGTAGAAGGAACTATGTAGTTGTGTTGGGTGACTTGAATGCCAGAGTGGGTGATGGAGAGATAGAAGGTGTTGTAGGAAAGTATGGGGTACCAGGTGGGAATGAGAGTGGCGAGAGACTGTTAGATATGTGTGTGGAGTAAGAGTTGGTGATAGGTAATAGTTTATTTAAGAAGAAGTTAATAAATAAGTATACATGGATGAGAGTGGCAAATGGAAGAGTGAAAGAAAGAGCATTGATGGATTATGTGTTGGTAGCAAAGAGCATGATTGGTAGAGTGAAAGATGTACATGCATTTAGGGGTGTGGCTGCTGGGATGTCTGATCATTTTTTGGTTGAAGCAAAAGTGGTAGTAGCAAAAGAATGGGGAAATAGTGTGGGGGGGATGTAGAAGGGAAATAGTGAAGGTGGAAGAGTTGAAAAAGCCAGAGAAGAGACAGGAATATCAGGACAGGTTGAGAGTGGCATATGACAGGGTGAAAGAAAGAGAAGTTGAGGAGTTAGGGGAGGAATGGGGGTTGATGAAAGAATGTTTTGTGGGACATGCAAGTGATGTGTGTGGTAAGAGGTTTGTTGGAGGTGGCATGAGGAGGGGCAGCGAGTGGTGGAATGAAGTGGTGAAAATGAACGTGGAAGAGAAAAAGAGGGCTTTTGAGGAATGGCTGCAGTGTAAAAGTAGGGAGAAGTATGAAAGATATAGGGAGAAAAATGTGGACACCAAGCGGAAGGTAGAGGAAGAGAAGAGGTTGGCAAATGTTAGGTGGGGACAGGATTTTAGTAGGTCATATGAGGAGAATAAAAAGAAGTTTTGGAAAGAAGTGAAGAGAGCAAGGAAGGGTGGATCGAGGATGGAAGAGACAGTGAAAGATGTGAATGGACAGATGATAAGAGGGAACGATGCAAGGAAATGATGGGCAGAATATTTTGAGTGCTTGCTGAATGTTAAGGAAGATAGAGAGGCAGCTATGGGTGGCAGTGGGAGGGGTTCAAGGGCCAGTAATGGGAGATGAAAATGAGAGAGAGATTACAAGAGAGGAGGTGAAAAGGGCATTGTATGAAGCGAAGGCAGGTAAAGCACCTGGAATGGATGGTGTGAGACCGGAGATGTTGAAAGAAGGGGGGGGGGTGACTGCATTGGAATGGTTAGTGAGAGTGTTTAATATATGCTTTATGTTGTCATTGGTGCCAGTGGATTGGGTGATTGAATGTATAGTGCCCCTATACAAAGGTAAGGGAGATATGTAGGAATGCAGTAATTTTAGGGGTATAAGTTTGTTGAGTGTGGTAGGAAAAGTGTATGGTAGGATACTGGTTAATAGGATTAGGGATAAGACAGAATATGTGATCGCGGAAGTGCAGAGTGGATTTAGGAGAGGTAGAGGTTGTATAGATCAGATTTTTATAATTAGGCAGTTATGTGAGAAATATTTAGCAAAGGGTAAGGATGTGTATTTTGCATTTTTGGATCTGGAGAAAGCACATGATAGAGTTGATAGAGAGGCTATGTGGAATGTTTTGAGATTATATGGAATCAATGGTAAATTGTTGCATCAGTGAAGAGTTTGTATGGGGTTAGTAGAGCTTGTGTTAGGGTAGGGAATGAAGTGAGTGAGTGGTTTCCAGTGAGTGTGGGACTGAGACAGGGATGTGTGATGTCACCATGGCTGTTCAATTTGTATATTGATGGAGTTGTAAGAGAGGTGAATGAGCGAGTGCGTGGTCGAGGTTTGAGAATGGTAGATGGTGATGATAACGAGTGGGAGCTGAATCAGTTGCTGTTTGCAGATGATACTGTGGTGGTGGCAGATTCAGAGGAAAAGCTGTGTCAGTTAGTGTCAGAATTTGGAATGGTGTGTGAGAGAAGGAAGCTGTGAGTGAATGTGGGAAAGAGTAAGGTTATGAGGTGTACAAGAAATGAGGATGGCGCTGGATTGAATGTTATGTTGAATGGAGAGACACTTGAGGAGGTTAATCAGTTTAAGTATTTAGGCTCGGTTATAGCTGCAAATGGTGGAGTGGAAGCAGATGTGTGTCACAGAGTGAATGAAGGATGTAAAGTGTTGGGTGCATTGAAAGGAGTGATGAAGAATAGAGGGTTGGAAATGAATGTTAAGAAAGTTTTGTATGAGAAAGTGGTTGTGCCAACTGTGATGTATGGATCAGAGTTATGGGGTATGAAAGTAAGTGAGAGACGGAAACTAAATGTGTTTGAGATGAAATGCCTGAGGAGTATGATTGGTGTATCTCGATTGGATAGGGTTAGGAATGAAGTTTTGAGAGCAAGAACTGGTGTGAGGAGAGAAATTGCAGCCAGAGTAGATATGAATGTTCTGAGAAGGTTTGGCCATGTGGAAAGGATGGATGATGAAAGGCTGCTGAAAAAGGTGGTGAATGCGAGAGTTGATGGGAGAAATGCTAGAGGGAGGCCTAGGTTTGGATGGATGGATGGAGTAAGGAGAGCCCTGAATGATAGGAGGATGGATGTGAGGGAAGCAAGCAAGCGTGCTAGGAATAGGAATGAGTGGCGAGCGATTGTGACGCGGCTCTGATGGGCATCTGCTGTTACGGGGCTGCATCTTACAGAGATAGCCCTGTGGTAGGGGCAGTAGGAGGAGCTGGCAGTTGTGAAGCGACACAGGTTGTGGAAGAGCCGGGAGGATGGGCTGTGGCACTTCAGCAGTGCCATCTGAACGGTCGCTAGCTCCCTCGTCATTGCCCATAGAGCAAAGTAATCCCCTATTTGTTTACTTTCTTGATGTCGGCTACCCCCCAATTAAAGGGAGAAACAGCCAAGGTATATGTAATGTATGTATTATTATTATTATTATTATTATTATTATTATTATTATTATTATTATTATTATTATTATTATTATTATTATTATTATTATTATTATTTCTTCTTCTTCTTCTTCTTCTTCTTCTTCTTCTTCTTCTTCTTCTTCTTCTTCTTCTTCTTCTTCTTCTTCTTCTTCTTCTTCTTCTTCTTCTTCTTCTTGTTGTTGTTGTTGTTGTTGTTGTTGTTGTTGTTGTTGTTGTTGTTGTTGTTGGAGTTTTCAAAGAGAATGCCTTAGTTCAAGTCACTCAGAAAAATCTCACACAAGCAATAATTTAATCCTAGAACAATTTTCGATTAAATTCTTCATATATGTATATTCTAACCTATGATAATTAATAATAATTTCTAACGATAAACTTACTCTGTATAAGTTTGCTTCTTTCGTACACTATTCTTTATTTACCCTCTGTTTAGTGCTAAAATGAGTCTATGAGGAATGCATACAGGATAAACTTGGCGAGATAGACAAACATAAAAGTGACTTTTGGCATCAGCACACCAGACTTAGTATAAAGAAAAGAAAGTCAGATATAAGTCTGTGAAAACTGTGTTTGCATGTGTTATATATATATATATATATATATATATATATATATATATATATATATATATATATATATATATATATATATATATGAGTAAGCACAAACTGTTAGCATACAACAATAAATAGTAAGGAAGCCCATCAGTGAAACAACACATAGAAAAAATAACACTATATTTCGGATCCTAAGTGGACCCCAGTTAGTGTCCGAAATATAGTGTTATTTTTTCCATGTATTGTTTAACTGATGATCTTCCTTACCATATATATATATATATATATATATATATATATATATATATATATATATATATATATATATATATATGTATATATATATATATATATATATATATATATATATATATATATATATGTATATATATATATATATATATATATATATATATATATATATATATATATATATATATATATATATATATATATATATATATATATATATGTATATATATATATATATATATATATATATATATATATATATATATATATATATATATATGTATGTATGTATGTATGTATGTATGTATGTATGTATGTATGTATGTGTATGTGTATGTATATGTATATGTATATGTATATGTATGTATGTATGTGTGTGTGTGTGTGTGTGTGTGTGTATGTATGTGTGTGTGTGTGTGTAAGTACCAAATTGTGCTTACGGTAAAGAGCCCCAAGCTCGTAACTTTTCGTCTCCGGATCGGTTCCATTCTGTACTTAATGATACTTATCGTACTTGTCCTTAAAACTATGGATTGAGTTGAGGGATGAATCACGCCCATGAGTGTCCCATTTGCAAGCTGGAAGTCTCACGTGGCTTTCTCTGTTCGCTGTACCATGCCCAGAATTTGCTGGTAAACTGGCATTCTTTAGGCGCCCCCCATACCATAGGTTATGGGCTATTCCCCCTTCTCTGGAAGTCTATAGGTGGAGGCACGACCAAATACCTAGACATTGATGCCAGCTGAGTACGATCCCATGCTTGAATCATCGTGAAGAGACAAGAACTTATATGCCAGTGAAGCTTGTGCTGTGAGAAAAAAATAATGCAAGATAACAGAAGTTATTCCTCGAACCCGTCCCCGTGTAGGAAAGGCGCCCAGCATTAAGAATTGTCCCTAACATTTTGATTCTGAGGGAAAGTTTCTGAAACATCGGTCACGAAGGCTGAGAAACGTCAAATGGAGAGTTGAGCGGTCAAGTTGGAAGAGAATTTCTGCGAACTCACAAAGTACTTCACCGTGCATAGGATTGTGAGTGAGAAGATCTTACAAGAGGTATGGACGACGTCGGAGGGAAAACCAGAGAGCCCAGCAGAGAGGAAAACCCCCTCCCCAAGTACCAGAGGCAGTGACGTCCTTCAGGCAGCATCCTAAAATAGCTAAGTACTTGTATCTTCCTTCGGTTACGGTTCTCTTTCTATGCCTACATCAACACCTAATATTCTTGGATATTCGTTGCACGTGTCCTATTATCCCTTCACTTCTGACAAGTCACAATACTCCCCATCTCCGCTTCTCTTTATATTTTCTTCATGCCCAGGCTCGATGAGGGTAAATTTATTTTAATTTTAATTTTGGCCTGTCCTGGTGTCACAATAATAAACAAAAAATATCCAGTGAGGAATGGGGGTACTATTAAAAGAAATTGAGGTCGGAGGACTCCTTCATTTTGCTTTGTAGACATGCTTTGACTCAGCCATCCCGCATATAAGAGGGAATATGGCTTTAGTAAATTAATAGCAGCATAATTTCTGTACCCATTACTAAACTAGATCATTTGTACTAATAGCTATAAGCAATGATAAACTCTATTTTTGTTATTATTAAAACAGTAATTTTTATTACCTAGGTTAAGTATTAAACAGGCAAAGTGTGCAGTGACAGTGTTCAAGAATAAAATATAAGTCATACATTTTTTTTTCTTGACTCCGTAATACACATAAAAATCTCCTTGAGAACCGAACCTGAATCTGCTTTTAAGGTTTTTCTTTTGTCACATGTGATATCACGGCTGGCAAAATAGTTTCCAAGAAAGAAATCACGGGAATGACCGTACTCTCAGCTTCGTTATATTAAATTAATTGTAAGTGTATTGATTAGTTACTGATAATATACGTGTATGTCAAATCCATTGAAGAATCAAAGACTTTTGCGATGTTATTAAAATTAATGCAGTTCAATATAACGAGATTATTGTTCGTTAATGCTTTATTCAGGTGGGGAAAGAAAGTACAGTAGCCGTTGCCCTGAGAGGGGGTAAGAGGGGGCCTAGGACCGTTGACATTGACAGGCCGAGGAGGCTAGTGGAGTGGTTTCAAGACAAACAAACAAATAAACAAACATTTATTTCCATTTTGTACAATGGTTATTCAACATTAATAGTAACTTATAAGTAGACATGTAATTAAACTAATAAATAAGAGGGTAATACATATAGTTAAATTAAATGTAGCTTTCATAGAAAATAATAATGCTGCAATAAAAATGTTAATAATGTTAGTAATAAAGTAGTAAGAATGACACTAGATACAGGATCGTTATTATCGGCATCATTTCCATATTTGTTTTCCTTACAATGAGAATAGTTGGTTCTTAATGAGCAGCAACTATTTGTCCAAAAGAAAACTATATAGTTTGCCTTTGAAAGCTGTGAAGGAGGATGCATTTTTAAGATGCTCTGGAATATTATTCCAGTGTTGGCCCTTTGATAGTGATCATCTTTGAACCTGCTTCTGTGTTTGTTCTGTGAAAAAAGAGCTCACTGCTCTGTCTTGTGTTGGTTCCCCTTATATCCCTGACTGTTTTTAAATCAAATAACCAGCTAGGATAATGATGGTCCAAAATTTTGAATACAAAAACATAAATAGCATAAGCGACCATGTTTTCTGCCCCACCCAAGATTATTGAGAGCTGGTGTGATGTGGTCATATTTTCTTATTCCTCCCAGGGTAACTCGAGCTGCAAAATTAATAAGCTTCTGTATTCTGTTTATCTGTGACTTAGTGGTAGCTCCCCAAACAGTTGTGCAGTAATTAATGTGACTTAGGGCTAGAGATTCAACAACAGTTATTCGAGTGGTAGTTTCAAAATTGTCTTTTATACGTGATAAGTACATTAATGTTCCTGTAACCTTTTTACATACTTTATCTATGTGGGAATCAAACAACATGTGGTTATCAAAGTGAATTTCTAGGTTTTTGACTGTTTTGCTAGGTGTAATAATATTGTCGCAATAATTAATTGTTGTGTTTTCTGGAATTTGTACTATGTGGAACCTTGAACCAATAAACATGCATTGTGTTTTACTTTTGTTAATTAACAGCCCAATTTCTTGAAAATAGGTTTTAATTTTTAACAGAGTGTTTTCTGCTCTTAAAGTTAGCTCTGGGAGATTATTAATATCACCACTAAGGAGTAGTTGAGTGTCATCTGCATATTGTACGACTAGACAGGCAGAAATGAAAGAAGATAGATCATTTACGTAAATGGAAGATCGAAATAGTCTGCATGAGCGGTCAGAAAAGTGGCTGATGAAATTCAGTATTTCAAAATGTAAGGTAATGAGAATGGTTACAAGTGCAAGAAGGGCCAAGCTTGACTACTTGGTGGCAGGAGTACAACTTCAAGAGACAGAGAATGAGAGAGATCTAGTAGTAAACATACTGGCCGATTTGTCTCCAGAAATGCATATAAATGGCATAGTAAGGGCAACATATGCATTCTTAGCAAGTGCAAGGGTAGCCCTCAGGCACATGGATAAGGAAATGTTCAGAAATATTTATGTAACCTATGTGAGACCAAAACTTGAATATGCAGCCCCCTTTTGGAATCCACACTTGAAAAAGCATGTAGCTAAGCTTGAAAAAGTTCAAAGACATGCCACGAAACAGGTGCCAGAAATACGCAATCTCAGTTATGATGAGAGGCTGAGGGAATTAGACTTACCATCGCTCGAAGCCAGATAAGTAAGGGGAGATATGGTCACAATCTTTAAATTCCTTCATGGTTATGATAGAGTTGATAGGGATCGATATTTTGATATAGCTGGTACTAGAACTAGAGGTCAAAGTTTGAAGCTTGATAAGAAAACTTCTTTGCAGGATGTAAGGAACTACTTTTTTAGTGTAAGAGTAGTTGATAATTGGAATTCGCCAAGCGAGGAGGTAGTTAATGCTAACTCAATCCATTGTTTTAAGGACAAGTATGATAAGTATCACTAAGTACAAAATGGAACCGATCAGGAGACGGGAAGTTACAAGATTAGGGCTCTTTCCCGTTAGCACAATTAGGTAATTACACTTACACACACACAAACACACACACACACAAGTAGGTAATCAATTAGGTAATCAAACACACACACACGCATATATATATATATATATATATATATATATATATATATATATATATATATATATATATATATATATATATATATATATATATATATATATATATATATATATATTAAATTCGTGAAAATTAACTGGATTTTTCAAAAATTGAAAGATACAAATTAACATTTTGCAACAAGAAATCCTAATTAGGACTATTTTGCATCAATAGCAGAATCACTGAACGTGATTTCATGCAATCATATTATTCTTCAGGGACTTCCAATCAATTGCCTCTCACGTCATCTATCTGTTTCTTTGGGTGATTGAAGTTCACAGATAGCTGTCCTTGGCATATTCCTTGTGAACTTTTCATGTGCTTATGAGTCTTGCGCTTGCTTCTTTCGGCATTTGTTATCTGGGCTGATTGAATTAATTTTATAAAAATACTTGTAATTGTATTTTGTATTCCGTTGTGTCCTTGCCTCTTCCAGTACCATAGCTTACAAAGTGCAGAATTTGGCATCTGCCGGAAGAATTCCACTTATTATTAAATTTCTTCATGCCTCTCCCAGCAGCATAACTTGCTTTTAACAGGGCTCAACATAGTTTTTCTATGATTACTCGCCCACTCACATCTAATCTATGCGTTCAGAGTCTTTAAATAGCAGTACTGGTACTTGGCATAAGGATCTTTTCTCACTTACTCTCATGTAAGTGGAGCTTACGATCTGCATGGATAATTTCAACTTGCTGTGATCACAATTTGCGAATTGCAGTGTTTAACAAACTACTAAATACTCTTTTCATTAACTGTAATTCAAATAGAGCTTAGTATACTTGGTATATTATAAGGATCTTTATGTTCGTGTGATTAGAGATTACATATGGCATTTCTTGACATATTTCTTGGAAAAGGATCTTTTTACCTATTGCCATAGGACTCAAGTTAACAATGGCTGTACTTGGCATCATGCAATAGGATCTTTACACTTATCCTGGCATTACGAATCGCTGTACTTGGTTCCCTATAAAATAATGTTTGCACTTACTATAAATGATTGGGTTTACGATTAGTAGTACTTTTCGTCCTCCATATTTTTTGCTTCAACTTAAAATCACTCTTTGCTCTGCTTTTGTCAGCATCTTTGAGTGATAACCGTTATGTAATCTTGTGACTAGAGCTTGCAAATAGCAGTACTTGTCCTCCTTATAATGAATTTCTTTCCTTTATCATTACTCACCGAACATACGAATAGCAGTACTTGTTTTCATCGTTTACCTGTCCACCTAGATCTTTGGACTATTGTCAGGATACCACTGCAGGACCTAGATATTGAGAGTGAGTGATATGCTTTAGGGGGATAATGACTTGGGGATGATGACGTCATGCTACTTATTTTTATGATTGTGACACCAGGACGGCCCTCCCCCCTCAAAAAAAATCTTCCCTTAACGGGCCTGGGCACGAAGAAATCATAAAGTAAAGAGAAACAGATGGGGAGTATTGTGACTTGTCAGATGTGAAGGGATAGTAAGAAATGTGTAACGATTATCCGAGAATATTCGATGTTGATGCATAGGCATAGAAAAAGAATCATAACTGAAGGAAGACTTAACAGCGTACTAAGCAGGCCAGTCCTACATAAGTCCAAAAAAAAACACTTCAGCTGTATTATCACAATAGGCGGCTGGTGCCATAGGCCAACCTACTACATGTTAACCTAATCTAACCTAATCCAACCTCCGAAAGGGAAGTAGGGGTCCTAAGGTTCACCAGGGATACTTTCCTTATACCTCTGTGAAGCTGGAAACAACATCAATCCGTTTAAAACAATATCCTTTGGAGGACAAGTTCCACAAATCTCATGATCCTAACCTAAGTTTTAGTTCCGGTTTTACGTCACGGACTCCCTTTTCAACCAAAGGCTAGGACGGTTGCCTTCTTGCGAAGGACTTATTTTGGCAGATGTAATCTTTACCCTGAGTGCATGCCCTTGCTAACCTCAGGCCGTGACGGGGCGCGAACCCTCGACCTAACGCCTCAGAGTTGTGGACGCTACCGCTTGAGCCACGGTGACTAAACTTAACCTAAGTGTGAGTACCTATACTTTCATTAATGTTTGTTCGTTGATATCAAGCTTAGAAGTTTCCCACGTGAACTCGAATAACCTTCAACATTCATGGCAGGCTCTGTGCTCTCATTACCTGGCTGGACTTTTTTTTTTTTTTTTTAATATAGATTGTGTAACCAGGACGGGCAAAAAAAAAAAAAACTGCCCTCATCGGGCCTGCGCACTAAAAATAAAAAAGTAAATAGAAATAGATATGGAGAGTGCTGTGACTTGTCAGATGTATGGGAATAAGAAGAGACGTGTAACGAATATTCAAGAATATGCAGTTGTCTACTTTTTCATATATTTTTCATATATATATATATATATATATATATATATATATATATATATATATATATATATATATATATATATATATATATATATATATGTGTGTGTGTGTGTGTGTGTGTGTGTGTGTGTGTGTGTGTGTGTGTGTGTGTGTGTGTGATTACCTAATCGTGTTTACGGGAAAAAGCCAAAAGCTCGTATCTTCCTGTCTCCTGATCGGTTCCGTTTTCTACTTAGTGATACTTATCATACCTGTCCTTAAAACTATGGATTGAGATAGCATTAACTACCTCCTCGCTTAGCCAATTCCAATTATCAACTACTCCTACACGGAAAAAGTATTTCCACACATCCTGCAAAGAAGTTTTCTTACGAAGCTTTAAACTATGACCTCTAGTTCTAGAGCCAGCAATATCAAAATATCGATCCCTATCCACTTTATCATATCCTTGAAGGAATTTAAAGACTGTCACCATATCCCTCAATCTTCTAGCTTCGAGTGATGGTAAGTCTAATTCCCTCAGCCTCTCATCATAACTGAGATTGTGTATTTCTGGTACCAGTTTCGTGGCATGTCTTTGAACTTTTTCAAGCTTAGCTATGTGCTTTTTCAATTGCGGATTCCAAAAGGGGGCTACATATTCAAGTTTTGGCCTCACATAGGTTACATAAATATGTCTGAACATTTCCTTGTCCATGTGCCTGAAGGCTACCCTTACATTTGATAAGAAGGCATATGCTGCCCTTACTATGCCATTTATATGTATTTCTGGAGACAAATCGACCAGTATGTTTACTCCTAGATCTCTCTCATTTTCTGTCTCTTGAAGTTGTACTCCAGCCACCGAGTAGTCAACCTTGGGCCTTCTTGCACTTGTACCCATTCTCATTACCTTACACTTTGGAGCATTGAATTTCACTAGCCACATTTCTAACCACTCATGCAGCCTATTTAGATCTTCCTGAAGTTCTTTACCATTGTTTTCGTTTCCTACTTTCTTCACAATCTTTGCATCATCTTCATACATATTGAAAAATGAGTTTACAAACTCCTGCATGTCATTTACATACAAAGGATCAAATTCTTTGTTCCCTTCCATCTAAGTAATTTTCTTTTTTATCCATTCCAAGACAATTTTACCTATTCTTGACATTACTTGCAGCTTCTTAATAAGTCTCCCATGTGGGACTGTATCAAATGCCTTCTGGAAATCTAAAGATATGTTCAGCCCTCTCTTTCTTGAAAGACCTGGCTTACTTCAGCCTAAAATTCTAATAAGTTTGTTACCGTTGATCTGCCTTCTCTGCAGCCATGTTGTCTCACTGATATTAACTTGAAGGCTTCCAAACGAAGAGAAATGCATTTTCTAAATAGTTTCTCCATAACTTTCCAAACTATTTTGGTCAAGGATACAGGCCTGAAGTTTAGAGTTGTGTCTCCTCATCCTTTATTTGAAATAGGTACCAGGTTTGCTTGTTTCCAGCATCTTGGAATCTCTTCCAGATTCCAGGGAATTTCAGATATGATGCATAGCGCCACTGATATTGACTTAGCTCACTTCTTAAGTATGTAAGGGGATATATCATCAGGACCCATAGCTTTATTAGTATCTAACTCCCACAACATTTTGCATAACCCTGTAGCTGAAAATATGATAGTTTCTCGGAAACCAGCCCATGATCTCTTATCTGCAATCTGTAAATACTGACTGAAACTCCTTGTTCAGGTATTTGCAGATCTCTTTATCTGCCTCATTGGAGCTTTCATCTGCCATCTTAAACTCTGAACTTGTTTTTTGGTCATCAACTATTCTATGACAAAGCTGTGGAAAAGTTTGGGTTTCCTGGTAATAGCCCTCTCAAAATCCCTCTTGGCCTCTATTCTTTTACTTACGTAATGCCAAAACAAGTCCTTTGCAAGAAGGCAACCGTTCTAGCCCTTGGTAGAAAAGGGAGTCCGTGACGTAAAACCGGAACAATTCTTGCTCGTTTGTAACTCTGCCAAACATTTATGTTTTTTCTCCTCCTCTCCCAATTCCAGTTTGTGTCTCCACTCCTTAGCTCTCATACACTCATTGTGGAATAATTTCTTTCTGGCATTAATTACTCCTATTTTGATGGATGGTATGCAACAAGTAACTATCTTCTCATATTCCTTACGAGAGAATTCATACATCTCTTGTACAGACCTGCTGATAATTAAGGTCATCCTGACAATAAATGCATAAAGATTATTAATTTTGTAGTAATCTCCTTTCGGATAGTTCCTTCTCGTGTCCTCAGTGCCTTTACTCTCAGGCAGAACATCTTCAGTGATGTACTCCATCAACAACACACTGTGGTCACTTACCTATTTAGTGACTTATGCTCAATTTTGCCAATATTCAACACATTATCTGTGAATACTAGATCAATTCTTTATTTTTATTGCTAGCTGCAGTATATACATTATTTGTCCGAAGAAATATGTTGGATATATAAAATAAAACTTAGAAAGTTTTAGCCATTATAATGTTTATCAAAATTATTTCAGCTTGGTCATAAAGAAAGAGTTTGAGCTGACACGATATGACAACAAGAATGTTACACAGCCGTTTCCCATATTTGAGAGAGCAGAAGTTGATCCAGAAGCCAAAGGAACAGGGGAGAAAACAGCGCCCACATGCGCACCCACGTAAAAGCTAGTCAGCCGCAGCCCTGGAGGCAAACCTTGGGCAGTATAAGAGCAGGAAAAATGAAGTAATAAAATGGAGGGTAATAATAAAAGTACCCAGCCGTGCGTAAGTATGAGCAAACAGACAGAACAGTTATATGTCGAACTTCTCCCTGCTCTGGAGGAAATTCTGTTGTATAGTAATTCAAATAAGTCAAATTCGAGATAGTAAAAGAATATATATATTTTCTGTTTGAATTGTTCATGTACAACTCCTTACGAGATTTTGAAACTTAAGCAAAATGCATTCTTTACTGTTGCTAATGAAATATACTTTTTGTTTTTATTATTGCATACACGGAAACAGACTTTTTATATTTTTTCAGATTCCCGTTTTTGTTATATAGTTCTTTTTGTATTGAAGAAATCTTTAAAATCTTAATCCCTTTGATATATTATAATTAAAAAGTTTTAAAAAAGATTATCTAGAGATAATTATTGTTAATCACTATCATTGTCATGAATTTATAATTACATTTGAGCTAATTGAGATTCTCAGAGATTATATGTTGAGTTTGAAATTTAATAAATTAATAATACTTAAGTCATTATAAGACGTCTGTTACGAAAAAGATATTTGTACTTTTGTTGATAGTAGTAGTGATATTGTCACATATAATTGTAATATTTGGCTTTAATTTTATCAGAGATATGTTGCCTTATAGAGAGTGTGTGCTTCGAATCAACCCTCTGATATATAGCAAAAAAAGAGATTGTCATAATAGATAAGGATGTGTATGCTATTTCAGTAAAGTCCTTTGCAATATTAAACAGAAAGGAATGGATTTATGCTTCGATGTTTCTGCAGTTGTACACTAAATTATTTTGTTTTGTTTTTTCTTTCTAGATGTTAGAAAATGATTGCAGTTGCGCTCTGTTCCTTTGTATAGTAGGGCAGGAAGTTAAGTCATAAAGAAGGGCCCTACAAGCGAAAATTATGTTTTTTTTTTGAAGAAAAATATATTTTATCTCTCTCTCTCTCTCTCTCTCTCTCTCTCTCTCTCTCTCTCTCTCTCTCTCTCTCTCTCTCTCTCTCTCTCTCTCTCTCTCTCTCTCCTACCTTTCACTCTACTCTGAGACATACATGTGCTCCTTCCGATGCTACGAGAATGTTGCCGTCATCGATTCTTTTTTTGTTTTTGTTTTTCCAGTGAAGCTAGGCGATAATTGTGCCTACATTTCATTTCAGTTGATAAATTTTTGCATGCTGTTATTGCATAACTACTGATAAGACATCAGTAGTAACGACTTTTGTATAAAGATTTTTGCCACATATCGCAACTGTTTAGAGAGTAGATAAACCTCCCATTGACAAATTGGGGAACCCGAAAGTTGCCACTTATGCTCTATATATATACATATATTATGACAGCAGGAATTCAAATAGTAAAAGAGACTGTGTTAGAATGAGCATTACTATGAAATATAAGTATAGAACTCCGTTCTTACTTCCGAATGCCAGTCTCCATTGTATATGTATCGCTGTTTCTGATTTAGTATTCTTATCTCATTTTGTTTATTATTTTTATTATGACCATGATTATCAATAATGTTATTATTATGTTGACTGTTATTGTTGCTATCTCTCAATGACCTTTTGCTAATTATTATTTTTGCAATGCAATCAGCAGTAACCTGATGATTTGAATCTTTGATCTGAATTCGTGCTGGATATTATTGTAGCCACTGCTAATAAGAATATTTCTTTAGTGGCTTTCCTCAACATTTAATGATAGTTCTTTTTTATGTATATAGTAAAGTAATATTATGTATCAGTTACCCAGCTAAGTACTAAGTATCTTGGAATAATAATCTAGTGGTGTAGACACATACCTTCCATTACCATTCTATTTCTAGGCAGCCCCGACCTGCAAGTTCTAAAAGTCTTTAGATTTTGTTCTCTCTCAAACAAGTCCCTGTTGCCCATTGAATAGAGATTGCAAGCACTTGCAGTTGCAGGGGAGGCAAAGTATAGCCTCAGATTTCCGACGTATGGCCATTGTTGGTACCCCGAAGTCATAGGGAACCTTTCTTACAACTGTATTAGTGACATAGGTTCAAATTTTCATCCCGAGGTCTGCTTTGAAGGAACGTGTGTATTGCAGTACTGAAGAGAAATCGCTGTGACGTTGCAGGTCTCCTACAGTGGTGGTCTTAATCAAGATGGGCCTGGAGGTAGGACGAAAAAGCCAGGCTGGAGGGGTTCGAAATATGCATCGATCGCTTCCTTTTTGTCTTGCCAATCTTAGGAGGAAGATAATTTGTGGTAGTGTACGAACCTGGGCCTGCAGTGAAGACAGCGGGGGAGTGAAAACGCGAGGTAAACATGGCAACCGTTGTATAATGCCTAGCAAAAAAAATTTAATGAGCAAAGAGAGAGGAAACAGAAGTCTTTTAAAACATCTTAATAATACCTTAGAAGCCACGTAAATGAATTGATGGGATCCAAACAGAAAGAAAAAAATCCTTATGCATGTCCTAACTTCAGTGAAAAGAGAAAGGAAGGGTATGGAAAATCCCTTATTAGTTATATTAAAAAGTATGTCCTTCCATGCATTAGAATTGAAAAAAATGGGAAAGAAAATGTCCCCACCGTCTTTGACCACTGTGCGAAAAGACATTTTATATTTTTTTATTTTTTTGCTAGCTCTCAGATAATTTTAAAGTGAGAACTCAGAGTCTCCTTTAGATATAGTTTTTTTTTGAATAAGTACCATTGATAAACTGTACAATTTGCACAAATCATAATAAGTTGTTTTTCTGCCTAAATAATATCATTGTTTTGCTTCGATATTATCATTATTTGAATTATGATTTAATCTTTGTGTTCATTGAGTTTGCATATCAGTTTGTCCCTGAATAGTAATTGCATATTGAAATGGTGAATGTTTTGACTTTTCACACAGTAACAAATGTTTTGTTTCAGGAGTAGTTTTTAAGGCCTAATTTTAAGACAAATCAATGCCCCATAGTAATGATAGGAGTAGAAATTATAAGATGAGGTTTCTTATAGTAATTACCTTTTATGTTATTGACTATCGCATATGTAATGTTCATACATGCTGATACTCTACATAACTTGTTTGCTACTGTTCTACATGATCCATATTTTGACTGTAACTAACCAAATTTTTTAAATCTTTTGGAAAAGGTGGGAAGTAGATAATAATAATGAACTTTATTTCCATTTTACAATGGGTATTCGTCAGCCAGGACAAGCCCCAACCCCCCACTGTGATGTCCACCCACAGCAGTTCCTGCCAGTAAACAGCTTAAACTCTCGGTCTTGGACGGGGACCGATCTTTCGACCTCGTGAATGCGAAGCCAGCGCGTTACCACTGTACTAGCCAGCAGGCTAGTTATGATCTAAACTGACTTTTGATCTTAATTAATGTTTGATAATGATTAGTTACACACTGAAATCGTAATGATTAAGGTCATTTTTGTTTAAATATAAGAATATGTTTGTATTAAAGATTTCCCACAAGGGAATAGACCCTGCATGCTCTAGTTCGTCTGTAAAATTACTATTAATTTATAAGAATAATGCTATGTCCCTGTAATCTGTTTAGAGTTCATAGAAATAGGAATTCTTAGATAATAACCTTGTTCTTAAGTGATTTTGTCAATGCTTTCTAGCTATATGTTGCAATTAAGAATACTTAAGTTTGATTTTGTGATTTTGATTACGATGCTTATGATAAAGACTATACATTTGTCTGTTAGTTTTTTGCATAGTAATTTTAGTATTACTGTAATCTGTTTAGATAATTGTATGAGATTGTAATAGTTTCATAAGTCAGTTTCTCAGATAGCTCTGCCCCGTTTTTGTAAAATAATGATAGTTAGAAAATTTTAAGGCTCTCATAGAAGTATTGATGTTTCAGTCTGTAATACGAGGTATTTCAGTTTGGTGGTGGGGAGTGTCGTAAGGCATATTAAAGATGCCTATAACTTCACAAGGCACTTCAGACATGCCTAAATGTGGCGTTGATGCCACGACGCCCACAGAATGCCATGAGTAACTGTAAAGCATCAGTTAGAGACCGGGCCTTGCCAGGAGCAGATGTGACGCAGCACAGCTTAGCTAGCCTCCCCCTTGGGGGTGGGAATTTGGAATTATTCATGACAGGAACTTTAGTAATGGGAGCTCTGAGTACATATATGTAAGCTAGAAATAAATACATATAAAGAAGCAGCTGATCTATATTCACCAACCACGCTACCATAATTATAACTTATGTGAAATAGTAATCTCACGACTTTGGTGTCATCAGGCGGAATAAAACCCACCATACATCATATTGGTGACAAGAAGTGAGATAGTCATACGACACTCATGCCTTCTCCCCATTCAGCTTCCAAGTTTTGATCCTCCTATTCCTGGTTGGAGTTTTCTACATATCACTAATTTTGACCTAAAATCTGCCTACCAGTTTATGTTGACCTACTACAGATTCATTTGGCATAACTTTACAATTCATAATGATTTTCTTGTCCTCTTTCCTTACCAGAATATAATCAATTTGTGTTCCATTTTGTCCACTTTTGTATGTTACCAGATGACTTTTCCTTTTCTCAAACTGTGTATTCATTACGATCAGATTCATAGCTTCTGCTAATTCCAAAAATCTATCACCTTCCTGATTCCTTCTTCCAAACCCTCTTCCTCCAGGTATTCCTTCAAAGCCATCAGAACTCTCTCCTACATGGGCATTCATGTACCCCGATAACACTAGCAGTTCACTTCTTGGAACTCCTTCTATATATTCTTCTAGCTTCCCCCTGAACCCCTCCTTCTCCTCCTCACTACACCCTTGTTGAGGAGCGTATGCCAAGATGATATGCCATACTCTCTTATCCTTCACGAATTTTAAACCAATGAGCCTGTCACTGATACGCTGGACTTCTGTAACACTTTCTTGCAAATCTGGATGAAGAATAATTCCTACCCCATTTCTCCTTGTATCTTCACCAGTGTAGTAAACTTTATACCCCTCTCCCAGCTTTCTTGCACTTTTCCTCTTCCATTTAGTCTCTTGTATACATAAAATCATAATCTTCCTTCTCTGCATGACATCAACCAACTCTTTTCCTTTTCCTGTGAGGCTGCCAACATTCCAATTTCCAACTCTCATCCTTCCTTTCTTTTTCCAATCCTTACTCCTCACTATCTTCTTTAGCCGCAGTTGTGACCTCTGCAGTACCCTTTGCTCATTTCTCACTGCTGCCAGGGGAAACTGCAGCGCGTCGCTTATGGGGTACGCCCTAACCCTATTGAATTCCACTGACTCTAGATTCATTATTTAGGTTTTGCCACTGTTTTCACGCCCGGTTGGCTAGACCTGGCAGCAACTCTCCCCATTTGCCCGGGTTTGAGACCGGCAGCAAGTTGGACTGGCTTGTCCCCCCACTGGCTGGGTTAACAAAAGTTCTGTAATTGTATCTCATAATAATCATAAGTTTAAAGTAAATTCTTTTGGCCAATTTCTTTTACCATTTTCAAATTCCTGCTGTCACAGTATGTATAGTAGCATAGCCACCAACCTTCCTGTTGCTCGGTTTATCTGTGCTAGCTCAGATTTCCTTTAAAAATAGTTGAAGTATGTGGCAGACAAACTCACTGTTACTACTCAATTCAAATTCTGCCTTATCAGTGTAACATTAATATGCAAAAGCTCATCTAGCAATTTACCAAAAAATGAAAAAAAATCAACAATCAAAATAATCAAAGTCAACACCGTATAAAAACTTGACCTCATGCATTCAATTACTAATGAATATAGAGAAGGTGTCTATACAATAATTACCGTTCACAATATATTCACTACTAGTAAGTCTTTCAACAGGGTTGTTTTGATAAACTTTCTGATAAGCGAAAGTTTGTTTACTAAATTCTAAAAAAAAAAAAAAAGATAACATTGATTTAGTTCAGATTAAGCTAAGGCGATTCATAAATCCATTCCTTTTCTGCTTAACATCACAAATTTCATAGTGAAATGCTACACACACTTGTCTATTATGGCAGTGTTTTTTTTTTTTTTTTTTTTTTTTTTTTTTTTTTTTTTTTAATAAATCGGAGGGTCGAGTCGAAGCACACAGTCGCCATAAGTAAAAAATACCAGCGACGGAATTTGAATAAAATACCACAAAAGTATTTAATAATTACTGGCAATAAAATATGAAACTTTTTGGAAAGCTTAACAAGCACTGTAAATTAATAATATCTTACACTAAAGCTGATACTTCAAGATAAATTTTTTGTTTAACAATCTACAAAATTAACAAGTAATTCTTTCTTAAACGAAAATGAGAGAAAAGCCTTAACAGCGAATTCAAGTTTGGTTCTCATGGGAGTTTTTATGCGCATTTTGGAGTCTAGATAAAAACACTACGGCTTATATTTTGAACACACACTCCTTCGAATGATACTCAGTGACTTGAATTACTCTATTTCCGCTTTGGAAAATTAACATATAAATAATTTTACAAATATATTAATTATTCTCTCAAAAAAATTAATACCTTTGCCTGTTCAGTACTTAACCTAGGTAATAAAAAAAATATTTAATTAAACACTCTTCAAATGCAATTACTCATTATACTGTTTTAATTGTAACAAAAATCAAATTTATCATTGCTTATAGCTATTAGTATAAATTATCTAGTTTAGTAATGGGTACAGAAATTATGCTTTTATAAATTTACTAAAGCCATATTGCCTCTTAGATGTGGGGTGGCTGAGTCAAAACATATCTACAAAGCAAGATGGCGGAATCCTCAGACCTCAATTTCTTTTAATAGTACCCCCATTACTCACTGGATAAAAATTACAAGTACTTAGCTATTTTGAGATGCTGCCTGAAGGACGCCACTGCCGCCGGTACTGACGTAGGGGGCTTTCCTTTCTTCTGGGCTCACTGGTTCTCCCTCCAACATCGTCCATACCTCTCAAAAGGTCGCTGATTCACCATCCCGGGCATCTTCTCACTCACAATCCAATGCACGGTCAAGAACTTCGTGAATCACGCTGAAATTCTCTCCCAACTCAACAGCTCGTCTCTCCATTTGACGTTTCTTCGTGAATTATGTTTCAGCAACTTTGTCTCAGGGTCAAAATGTTTTGGACAATTCTTACTGCTGGTCACTTTTCCTACACGGGGACGGGGATGAGGAGGATTAGGTATGACTCGCTATGCTTCCTTCGACATTTCTTCCAAAGATGCTTTATAATCTGTATCTTGCATTATTTTTTCACAGCACGAGTTTCTCTGGCATATAACTTCTTGTCTATTCACAATGATTTAGGCGTGGAATCGTACTAGGCTGCCACCATTGTCGTATAATTATTCTTTACACTACAGGCCAGATCTTACTCGTGCAAGGTAAGAATAGATATGTGAAGATACTTAACACTTAATTTATTTAGATGCTACAAAGTTCCTCTAGGCCTCAGTGCCACGTCCCCTTAACATAAAGCTATCTGTATGGGCGCCAACAATACTCTAACTTTTCCCGCTCATTGTCTGACCCTTTTTATAACCTCGAGTCATTCAAACATACAAAGTGATGGCGGGCATAGTTCTTGGTCGTGCCTCCACCAATAGGATTTCAATAGATGGGGGAACTCCCCATAACCTATGGTGCTGGGGCATCTAAAACAATGCGACTTGCCCTCCAATTTTGAGCATGGTCTCAGAGAGCAGAGAAGCCACTTGAGATTTCTAGCTTGCACATGGGATACTCATGGGCATGATTTATATGTCAGTCATAAGAGTTATGGAAGACAGAGTGAGAAGAGAGTTTCAGAATCTGGAGATGGAAAGGAATAAACAATCACTGTACTGACCAGTCCATGAACTACAAATCTCCACACAGTACCTGTGAGTCGAGTCTACTTGGAGAGCATCACAAGGCCTCGACAAAAAGAAAAAAAAAACTTTATTTCCATTTCAATACAATGGGTATTCGTCAGCCAGGGCAAGCCCCAGCCCCCGACTGTGGTGTCCAACCACAGCAGTTCCTGCCAGTAAACAGCTTAAACTCTCGGTCTTGGACGGGAACCGATCTTTCGACCTCGTGAATGCGAAGCCAGCGCGTTACCACTGTACTAGCCAGCAGGCTAGTACAGCAGGGAAGGGATTCAACTTGCCAACTCATCAGAGCAAAGATTGAAGTATTTACAATAGAAAAGAGAAAAGGATGATACTTTTCGGTGAAGAGAGAGAGAAACCAGATTAGAAGTAAGAAAAGGGTCAATTTTGAGTCGGATGACCTTTCATTACACCCAATCAAGGCGATAGGTCTAAGAAGAAGCTCATCAGATATGAGAGGATTACTCTACGCAAGGACGGATAAGACCTTTACAAATTTAAAGTAACTGGAAAAAGGAAAAGTAGTGGCAAAAATGAAACAAAAATCCCAATTTTTTAGGTGCAGTTTTAGACATTTGGATTATGTGACTTCTCCAGAACAAGTTAGATGCTATATGAATTTCTAATATGTTAGCAGAATTAAAATTGTAAATCTCTATAGTTTTGAAACCAATGGGATTATCAGGAGGAAAAGATAGAGAAATAGCCAGAAACTGTGTCTTGGAGATATTAAATATAACCAAATTGGAGATGAGAGTTGAAGAAAAAGTTAAACGAGACTGATTACAAGTAGCAGATGAAGTTTGTGAAGAGAAGGCACTGGAAAAATGAAGGGTAGAATAGTTGGCAAAGGCGTGGAGGAGAAAGAAATATTGCAATTGGAGAATATAACTGATAAAAAAAATAGGTGAAAGAACAGAGCCCTATAGAACACCATTGGTAACTGTGAAAGCTAGATGTTTCGTCATTAACAACCACTGATATAAAATGGTCAGAATGGAAACTGGAAATCACAGAATAGAAAGAAGGAATAAAGTCATGAACTGGAATTTGGCCATCAGAATCTTGTGCCACACTGTCAAAAATCATAGACATATCAAGGGTAACGACAAAGGGTTCACCAAAGCTCTTTAGAGAAGATGATCATACTTGAGCGATATAGGACAGTATGTCACCAGTGAATCTTGCTTTGCCAAAGATGTATTGGTGATCGTAAATAAGTGAGTTAGATTCAAGACGTTTCAAGAAGTGAGAATTGAGCAAAGTTTTAAATACTTTAGCAATAACAGAGGGTAGGACAATTGGCTAGTTGTTGGAAGGAATAGATTTGTCACCCTATTTAGGAACAGGCTGTGCTAGAGAATGCATCCAAGATGAAGGATAGCTACTGGTTGAGAGAACATGGTGAACAAGACGGCAAAGCACAGGAGCCAGTTCATCTGCAATCCCCTTAAAGAACTTTGCAGGGATCTGTCGAGTCCAGATGTTTTGTTTGTCTTTAGTAAGTGAAGAACCTTACGTACTTTGCGTGAAGTAAGCAAAAAGGGAGGGCATATTGTTAGAGAAGGGTAGAGTATGAGGGTCAGGTGCACTGGATTCACTTACGAAAGAGTTAGCAGAAACATGAGAGCCCAAGAGAGTGTCTTTGTCAGTGGGGGAGCAATTAAGGAGCCCTCAGATGAATGACACTGGGAAAGTGTGAGTTACAGAAGTTTTTTCGAGAGCTTTTTGGTTAAAGACGAATCTGAGCAGTGTAGAGATTCTTAGCCATAATAAAAGAAGAATGGGTTAAATCAGAAGAAGAGCTTAGGTACAATTGGTATGCCCGATTCATTGCCTAAATAGCCATGGAGCAGGCATGGTCAAACTAAGCATCAGGGTGAGAAAAAAGTTTTGATAAATGAGGGATGAACACCTCCATATCCGAGGTTATGATCTCAGCATCATTTAGAGCTATCTGATTAGGGTTGCGGATTTGAAAACAGTACTCATCTCATAGATAGACAAATACTTAGATATTCTCTCTCTCTCTCTCTCTATCTCTCTCTCTCTCTCTCTCTCTCTCTCTCTCTCTCTCTCTCTCTCTCTCTCTCTCTCTAAATGCGACCCATGAATATGTACTCATAAGCAATTTAAATCGTGCTGGACCTTTTATTATTAACACCTTATTAACACCTTATTTTCGTAATCATAATTTCTATATTCAGTGTTTTATCTCTATATTTTTGTATTTATGTTTGTTTTTCTTTTTATTTGTATAATTGGTTTTGAACATTTATGTTCTTCACAAATTACACCAAATTGCTTAATTTGTGCCTTTTTGTGTGTGTGTTATTTTTTAATATTTCACGCGAATATTTCTTTTATTCCTTGTTTTGATTTAGAATAATTTTGCTTCGTGTATAGTTTCGTTATTATTATTATTATTATCTCAAATTACAAGTTTTTTTTTTATTCTACTGCGGTGTATGAATATTTAAGCGAGTCTATTAAGTTTATGTTGCTATTTCTGCGTATTAGTATTTTTGTGTTTCTAATTGTGTATAATTCTTCATTATGTATGTATTTTTCTCTTGATTATAAGAAATATATTAGTATATGTTTATTTAGTAGTCACCGTGGCTCAAGCGGTAGCGTCTGCGACTCTGAGGCGTCAGACTCTGAGGCGTCAGGTCGAGGGTTCGCGTCCCGTCATGATCTGATGTTAGCAAGGGCATGCACTCAGGGTAACGATTACATCTGCCAAAACAAGTCCTTCGCAAGAAGGCAACTGTCATAGCCCTTGGTAGAAAAGGGAGTCCGTGACGTAAAATCGGAACAAACAAACAAAGAGTATATGTTTATTTATTTATTTATCTCATTTAGAAATTTGGTGGTGAGCTTTTGTCTTCTTTCATGTCACTAATATTTACTTTGTAAACTAATGAACATATTTATGCACGCCTAAAATACTTTGGTTGTGTGTGTGTGTGTGTGTGTGTGTGTGTGTGTGTGTGTGTGTATGTGTGTGTGTGTGTGTGTGTGTGTGTGTGTGTGTGTGTGTGCGTGTGTGTGTGTGTGTGTGTGTATTGAGTTTTCTTCAACACCCAAGCAGAGGCAAAAGGAAGATTTTTTTTTTCTACTTTTTATGTGTCATTGTTCATACCCATTTGGGGGGTGGAAAAAGGTGGGTTGGATGCCCTGCCCATCCCCCCGCCGTAAGCTTGCACGTGAGTCCATTATCCCCAGAGTCGAGCACTCTACCTGTTACGTTACGAAGGTTCCTAGGCAAACCGAAATCTATTATTAAAAGTGTTCAGATGGATGGATTCGGTTTTACGTCACGAACTCCCTTTTCTACTAAGGGCTAGGACGGTTGCCTTCTTACGAAGGACTTGTTTTGGCAGATGTAATCGTTACCCTGAGTGTATGCCTTTACTAACCTCAGTCCGTGACGGGACGCGAACTCTCGACCTGCCGCCTCAGAGTCGCAGGCGCTACCATTTTGCCACGGAGACTACTATTAAAAGTGTTCAGATCCCCATGAGAAATGGAGCAAACCAACATGCCACTTAGCATTCAGAAACCTGAAAGTTACCGTTTTCTCTCGTTTGTTTGTGTGTGTGAAATGTTGCGTCATAGTTACTGTAATTATGCAATTGTGCAATTCTCAAAATATTCACATTTTCGCGTTTTTACACTCGCAGTTATACGTAGTTACTGTTGTGTACTTTTCATACAGTTCGCATGCAAGGTAACAGGTTTTTTATTTGACACAAATACACACACGCTCACACTTACGCAATCGTATCCAAATGAGAGCATGTGCACGTGTGTGTATGTGTGTGTGTGTATATATATATATATATATATATATATATATATATATATATATATATATATATATATATATATATATATATATATATATATATATATATATATATATATATATATATATATGCCCAGTTTTATGTGTTACAATTAACGCCCAATGACGAGGGAAGATGTGGACATATATGGAGATGGAGTTTTAAGACTGGATTATTTTCGTAGATCTCCAAGCTGGGCTCAGACCCGCGTTTCTTGCTTCCCGACTTTCGATTTGTAGCAGTGAGGTACCGCGACTTACAGTATGATTCACCGTTTAGTGTGTCACGATTAATCCCCATTGAAATGGGGGTGGACACGAGCTGGTTGGAAATTCTTACGAACTCTTATTATTTACATAAGTCTCTGTTGCCTCTCCCACAGTATCGTAGCATAGCACTGATATACAGGCAGATTACTAGGACTAATGTGTGAATTTCATAAGTTTCTGTTGCCTCTCCCACAGCATCGTAGCATAACACTGATGTACAGGCAGATTACTAGGACTAATTTGTGAATTTCTTTGCATGTTGTTTATGCTGATATATTCTCTCTTAGGGACTTGCCAGTCTGTCCACTATAAACTTTCCCACGTTCACTGGAGATTTTCTGTACTGTACCATTGCCTTTTTTTATGCCTGGTGTTTATAGTTATATAGTACCATTGCATATGATATGAAAATGCAATTTGATATTTTAAGTTTGGATATGAAAATGCAATGATATTTTAAATTTGGATATGAAAATGCAATTTGATATTTTAAGTTTTGTAATGGGTGTTATGATAAAACTATTGCATTCTTTATATCAAAACTTTTAGGAAGTTCGGTTATCTTAGTAAGCAAGAAAGCATGTTTAATATTCTCCCAAGTTTGCAAAATGTATGGCTGGAGTTTTCTCTAATGCAGATCTCGTCATCTATCTCAGCAAAGCTCTTGTCTTCTCCATCTCTAAATACTTGTTCTCTTGCCTTTAATTTCTGTCTAGAGAAGCTATGGAGAAGTTTTGGATTTTCCTTAGCTTCACATGTAATATCTCTCTCACATGCTCCCATTTCCTATATCCTTTAACTTCATTTCTTGCTCGTTTGTGACTTTGCCAAACATTTACACTTTTCCCCTTCCTATACCTTTTCCAGCATTTCTCTCTTCTCTCTTTTGCCCTCTTTCGTTCATAATTGAAAAATGTTGCTTGGTCCTTGATAATTCCTATTCTGGTTGAAAGATGACATGCAATAGCTAACTATCATCTCATGTTCCTTACAAAAGATCTCGTACATCTACTATTCAGATTTGTTGTTGAAAATGGTCCCTCAGTTACTACCTATAAAACCATACTTGATCTGCTTGTAATCTCTTTTTAGATAGTTGTTCCTTATTTCTTTCTCAAGCCCCTCACTTGCAAGCGGAACATCCTTGATGTACGTAGCAACACGCAGTGGTTACTCTTTCCAAACGCCATCTGGAAATACTAAATCAAGTAACGATAGTTCATCTCATCCTCATCTAATCCTTGGTTCCAGTGTATGTTGGTACAAGAAATTTTCATGCACAAATTCTTAATAATCTTGCCTCAATAGACTAGTCTTTACTATGTATGTCAAGACTATTTCAGTTTACTTCTATATGATTAAAACCCCCCATAATTAATATCCTACCCTTTCCCTCACATGATATGCTTACAACTGAATATAATACTTTCAGTGGACCTATATTACTTTTCTCATATACCACTATCTATTCATTCCTTGGTGGATTTGGGGTATATACTACAACTATTACAATGCTCTCCAAGCTCATATGTATTCATGTTTTTTTTTTTATGATTGTGACACCAGAACGGGCCAAAAAATAAAAAAATAAAACAGCCCCCACCGAGCCTGGGCACGAAGAATACATAAAGTAAAGAGAAACAGAAATGGAGAGTGTAATGACTTGTCAGATGTGAAGGGATAACAAGACATGTGTAATGAATATCCAAGAATATTCTGTGTTCATGCAGGCATAGAAAAACAGCCGTAACTGAAGGAAGACTTAACATCGAACTGTCCTGGACAGTCCTATTCAAGTTCAAAAACTTTCAGCTGTAGTATCGCAACGGGCGGCTGTGCCTTTACAGTGAACCCTAGGAATATTAGTTTCTAGAGTATGCCAAGGGAATAATTCATACATACAGAAGAGTAAGCTCTGGGTTGTTCATCTTTACAGCGTGATCACATGTTACAATAAACTCCTTCAAATGGAAATTTTTATCTTACAAGCAGTGTTATCCCGTGGCAGTCCCACAGATCTCTCAGCCATTGTTACTTTGTAACCCTTAGAGTAAACTGTAACACCGTAAATTTCTTCATTTTGTATTGTCTCTGTAATTGCTATTATATCAGCCTAATTTTCGTGTATCCTATCCTTTATTCTACTGCCTTACCAGCTACCCCATCAGCATATGTGTACAGTAACCTTAGTGAGGCTTTGCCCTTTGGTTTCCTAAAATTTTTTGTATCACCCCTTGGCTTGAATGAACACTGAAAGAAAAATGCATTTTCATATCAAATGCAGTGCTACCTCATTATCTATATATATACATGTGTGGGTGTGTGTGTGTGTGTGTGTGTGTGTGTGTGTGTGTGTGTGTGTGTGTGTGTGTGTGTGTGTGTGTGTGTGTGTGTGTGTGTGTGTGTGTGTGTGTGTGCGTGTGTGTGTGTGTGTGTTTGTTTATGGGTCTGACACCAGGAAGGGCAAAGAAAATTGCCCTTATCGGGATTGGGCACCAAGAAAGCGAGAAAAAAGTAAAGCAAAACAGAGATGAAGAGTGTTATGACTTGTGAGATGTTCAAGGTCAGTAAGAGATGTGTAATAAACACGCCAGAATATTTACTATATATGCAGGCATAGATGCAATGTTGACCTTTGAAACTCACATATATCTTTATCACGTGCTTGTTTGATGAAAGGGCTTGCTCTCTCAGTCATGGCCGCTTTCATTTTTTTTCTCTTATAGTTTCCATGTAATAAACATTGCCCACAATTTCCATTACACCTCTTTCACTGCCTCTTTTACAACCATATTACTTTTTACGACACCTGAAAATATTTTTGTAATTTTCTTCAGGTATGTATTCAGCTCCTGATAAACTCTTCTGTACAGTTCAGTATCTTCTTTGATTTGGACTGCCCAAACGGCTATTTCACCTTTCTTAGAAGACAGTAATGTACCATCATTTTATTTGTTTAAGCTATCATTCCACTTATTGTTATTATCTTCTTGTTTAAAAGTTGTTCCCAGTTCTTTATTTTCTAATTCAAGCTTTTTAATGCTTTTTCTAGTTCGTTGCTCTCCTTCTCTTGAATATTATTTTGCCTTTGTCCTGAGTGTATTATGTCTTCTCTTTCTTTACTCTCTAACTCATCTCTCATTATTCTTTCCATATATTGCATTTATTCATAATTTTTTTTTATTTTCTCTGAAAGTTCTTTATATTAATTTATTAATATTTTTTTATTGTCCCTTCTAGCAGTCCCTCTCGTACTCTCTCCTGGTTCAGGTGAGGAAAATTATACACAAAATTACTTTAGTTTGTCAAAAATACTGATATATTATTTTTTCTTTATACTTCATGTACCTGGCCTTTCACCTACTAACTTAATTTTCGCATTTTGTAAACGTAAATACCCATCAGGAGAAAAGTCATGAACAAGCAACTCACAGTCAGTATAAGGTGTCAAACACACTGAAAATTGATAGGCCTATCAAACTTTAAGTTTTGTGACTCTATTATATTAATCACTCTGAGAAAATATTTTTTAAGTGTAGCTTTAAATTAAAAATATGTGTACGTGTGTTTTCCAGTCTACTGCAGATCTAAATCGACATACAGGCAATCTTATTTATATTATTATTTGGATTTTACACTTACACATACACATCCAGATTTATTAATTGTAAAATGTCTTTTCAGATTTTGTTTATTTTCTGTCTTTAAAAAATTACGTAATCGAACTAGTGTTTTGAGTTTAATGCAGCTAACCCTTGGTTGTAAGCTTAGACTTATATATATATATATATATATATATATATATATATATATATATATATATATATATATATATATATATATATATATATATGTATATATATATATATATATATATATATATATATATATATATATATATATATATATATATATATATATATATATATATATATATATATATATATATATATATATATATATATATATATATATATATATTTCCCTTGTTGACTGTTGCTGATAATTCATTTCAAGTCTGTTCACTCTGTACTATTATTTTTTTTTCTTTTTTGTTACTTACAAGCTTATAGTTCATTCTTGTAACTATGAATGTTATATCATGAACAGCTGGGGCAATGATCCAGCTGAACTCGGTGCCTGTCCCAAGCTCAGGTAAATGAAGAAGGTTGGTTTTTGGAAGGGCATTCGAATAGTTATATCCAATGCTAAAGACTCATTTACTTTCAAATAAGATATGGAGAAAACGCATCCTCGTATACATAAGTAGACATGCATTCAACTATAAAATTAACAACAAATAATCAACAACAACAACAAGAGCCAACACCGATAAGTAAATGTCCAGTTAAATTGTTGTAAACTATTATGAAGGCGCGATATTAGAAATAGCTTTGGGGGCCCTACGTGTGTGAAGGTTAACTGCCACTCACGGGATATAATTTGAGGGAGGGGCATCATGTGAGCCATATATGGGACACCTTTGGTGTGTTGTATTTTCACCAGAGAGGGCTGAGGAATAAGTGTGGAGGGGGAGGGATATATATATATATATATAATATATATATATATATATATATATATATATATATATATATATATATATATATATATATATATATATATATATATATATATATATATATTTAAAGGAGTGTGATAGGTAAATATGGGAATTTCGATGACTGTCTTTCACGTAAATTCTGGAGCATTGGCTAGTCTGTAATATTGCATCAGATGATCAAGGTTAACG
>JAXCGZ010009794.1:0-7500 GCA_037179515.1 Halocaridina rubra | reverse complement strand
ATGCAGCCCCCTTTTGGAATCCGCACTTGAAAAAGCACATAGCTAAGCTTGAAAAAGTTCAAAGACATGCCACGAAACTGGTGCCAGAAATACGCAATCTCGGTTATGATGAGAGGCTGAGGGAATTAGACTTGCCATCACTCGAAGCTAGAAGAGTAAGGGGGGATATGGTGACAGTCTTTAAATTCCTTCATGGTTATGATAGAGTGGATAGGGATCGATATTTCGATATGGCTGGCTCTAGAACTAGAGGTCATAGTTTGAAGCTTCGGAAGAAAACTTGTTTGCAGGATGTAAGGAAATACTTTTTCAGTGTAAGAGTAGTTGATAATTGGAATTCGCTAAGCGAGGAGGTAGTTAATGCTACCTCAATCCATAGTTTTAAGGACAGGTATGATAAGTATCACTAAGTCTAAAAATGGAACCGATCAGGAGACGGGAAGATACGAGCTTTGGGCTCTTTCCCGTAAACACAATTAGGTAATCACAATTAGGTAATCACACACTAGAGGTCATAGTTTGAAGCTTCGTAAGAAAACTTCTTCGCAGGATGTAAGGAAATATTTTCTTCAGTGTAAGAGTAGTTGATAATTGGAATTCGCTAAGCGAGGAGGTAGTTAATGCTATCTCAATCCATAGTTTTAAGGACAGGTATGATAAGTATCACTAAGTATAAAATGGAACCGATCAGGAGACGGGAAGATACGAGCTTTGGGCTCTTTCCCGTAAACACAATTAGGTAATCACAATTAGGTAATCACACACCTATACAGACCCTTCCAAAGTAACCTGACCTTCAATATAAGCAATATGATGCAAACTCTCCTAGCCTAAATATTTTCACGATACGTCATAAAATTTCTTCTTCTTCTTCTTCTTCTTCTTCTTCTTCTTCTTCTTCTTCTTCTTCTTCTTCTTCTTCTTCTTTTTCTTCTTCTTCTTCTTCTTCTTTTTACTATTATTATTATTATTATTATTATTATTATTATTATTATTATTATTATTATTATTATTATTATTATTATTATTATTATTATTAAAATTATCATTATTATTATTATTATTATTATTATTATTATTATTATTATTATTATTATTTTTATTATTATTATTATTATTATTATTATTATTATTATTATTATTATTATTATTATTATTATTATTATTATTATTATTATTATTATTAATAAAAATAATAATAATAATAATAATAATATCATTATTATTCTTATTATTATTAATATTATTATTATTATAATTATTATTATTATTATTATTATTGTTATACTATTATTATTATTATTAACATTGTTATTATTATTATTATAATTATTATTATTATTATTATTATTGTTATTATTATTATTATTATTATTATTATTATTATTATTTTTATTATTATTATTATTATTATTATTATTATTATTATTATTATTATTATTATTATTATTATTAAAAATAATAATAATAATAATAATATCATTATTATTCTTATTATTATTAATATTATTATTATTATAATTATTATTATTATTATTATTATTATTATTATTATTATTGTTATACTATTATTATTATTATTAACATTATTATTATTATTATTATTATTATTATTATTATTATTATTATTATTATTATTATTATTATTATTATTATTAAATAGCAGCAGCAGTAGTAGCAGCAGCTCCAGCTCTTGGACTTAATAGCTGACCTCTTTGGCACACGAGGTCTGCTCTTCCAAGTCTCTGGGGGTACAAGCTAAATTCTCTCAGGTATTCTTAAGAGAAAATGTACTGGGATGTGCATCTCGGTATTCTTGCAATATAATCTCAATATATATATATATATATATATATATATATATATATATATATATATATATATATATATATATATATATATATATATATATATATATATATATATATATATATATACTTATTTGTGAAAGAGAACCAGTTATAACTTTGAGAAGACTGATGTTATTTTAGAGATAATATTTTTGTATAAGTACCTTTTTTTCGGTCTTTTCTAGAGAACACCCATCTTGTTTGTGAGCTTTGACGTTATATCATAGACAGATTCTACTCATTGGTGAAGACGAATTAATATTATTTCTTACTGTAGAAGACGCACCTGAGTGGATGGATGGATGGATTCGGTTTTACGTCACGAACTCCCTTTTCTACTAAGGGCTAGGACGGTTGCCTTCTTACGAATAATAATAATAATAATAATAATAAACTTTATTTCCATTTTACAATGGGTATTCGTCAGCCAGGACAAGCCCCCAACCCCCCACTGTGATGTCCACCCACAGCAGTTCCTGCCAGTAAACAGCTTAAACTCTCGGTCTTGGACGGGGACCGATCTTTCGACCTCGTGAATGCGAAGCCAGCGCGTTACCACTGTACTAGCCAGCAAAGGACTTGTTTGGCAGATGTAATCGTTACCCTGAGTGTATGCCCTTAATAGCCTCAGTCCGTGACGGGGCGCGAGCCCTCGACCTGCCGCCTCAGAGTCGCGGACGCTACCATTTTGCCACAGAGACTACCGAGAGGTGATTGCTTATTAGAACGAAATTAACGAACATAATAGAGGAAAATTAAATGATACATTACGAAATATTAACTTACGATTTGGGCCTTACTGTTTATTGATAAATGCCATTTCTAACTCTTGAGGAATGGCACAACAGACATGGTAAGCAATTAAAATCATGCAATAATGTCCCTTATAATATCACAGATTTAAAGATCATAATCAAATGGCTTTAACTGTAGTCACCGTGGCTCAAGCGGTAGCGTCCGCGACTCTGAGGCGTCAGGTCCAGGGTTCGCTCCCCGTCACGGTCTGAGGTTAGCAAGGGCATGCACTCGGGGTAAGGATTACATCTGCCAAACAAGTCCTTCGCAAGAAGGCAAACGTCCTAGCCCTTGGTAGAAAAGGGAGTCCGTGACGTAAAACCGGAACAACAATCAAATGGCTTTAACTACCTCCATAGGTGATCAGAACTCTTGCATTACTGCTCAACAACTGTATAAATGAAATAAAGTAAAATTTTAAAAAATATCAACTCCAGCTCTAACCTAACCTTAATCTGTCACCCTCAATCTAATGGTAGAGAGCATTATAATATACACCTAATTATACTGAATACAGAAGTATTACCAGATTGTGTAGAAGAATATATATATATATATATATATATATATATATATATATATATATATATATATATATATATATATATATATATATATATATATATAGAGAGAGAGAGAGAGAGAGAGAGAGAGAGAGAGAGAGAGAGAGAGAGAGAGAGAGAGAGAGAGAGAGAGAGAGAGAGAGAGCTTTTTATTTGTAAATTTTGGTGAATGTTTTATAAAAAGAAACTGTCTATGAAATTGGGAGAGTGTTTTTATATAGAGTAAGTTTAATTATTTGGTGTGTTTTGAGGCATGTTATAGAAATATTCTCTTTTTTTGTAATTGTCGGAGGTATTATAAAAAATAAAAGCTTATTACATATAAGAAAAAGTATTTAATAACGAGAAATTCTATTGTTTGTAAGCTTTGAGGGTATTTAATACAGAGGAATCATTACTGTTTGTGATTTTTTTTTGAGTAATTTTATATTAGAAGTTCGTTTTTGTTTTGTGATTTTTCTAGAATGCTACAGAGTTATCCTAGTTATTTGTTTTGGAGTTAGAGGAAAGTGAGAATGCCAAATTACTTTTTTAAGTAGAATATCGTATATAGATAGACGGCGGTGTGTGCAGAGTATAATAGGTATTTTATATAGAGAATCTTTGATGTATTTTAGGCGAAGGATGATTTTCTAGATGGACACCATTTTTTTTTATATATATGCTATTTTCTCGGTTATTCTGTTGAAAACAAAGTTGTTATTTTTAGAATCCAATTTTTTTTTTTGTGATTTAGTATATTAAGTTACCGTGGCTCAAGTGGTGGTGTCCGCGACTCTGAACCGTCAGGTCGAGGGTTCGCGCCCCGTCACGGTCTGAGGTTAGTAAGGGCATGCACTCAGGGTAACGATTACATCTGCCAAAACAAGACTTTCGCAAGAAGTCAAGTGTCCTAGCCCTTGGTAGAAAAGGGAATCCGTGGCGTAAAACCAGAACAGTATATTAATGCATCCTTATTTGTTTTTAAGTGATATCATATAAGTAAAAAAAAAACAACAGTTATAAGCTGTGGTTGAATATCTTATAGAGGAGTAAATATTAAGAATAACCTCTAAAACTTGTATATAAAAATGTTAGTGAATTTCACTTCTGGACCTTTTACTGAACGAGCCAGGAATGCTGTAGTGTAACTTCGTAACCTTGCCTACGGGACCTCTTTGCATTCAAGTATCTATTTTTTTGTTTTTCTACTTTAGTATTTGTTTGTTAAATTTTTCCTTCATTACTTCTCCATTGCCTTGTTTATACATTCACTTGTTTATTTGTGCGAGAGGTATGGATACACTTGTGTTCATGAAAAATTTATATGAAAAAAAAAATCAAAATTTATTCAAATTTAAACAATATTAAGACTTTAATTCATACCGACCAAAATTTACCTTGCCAAAACACACATCGGGAGGGAGGGATTGTCCAACTTCCAAATTATCCTAATTTAGTGTATATGAATTATATAGGATATATTTAAAGATTTGTTATGGACATATCTTTAAATATGGAGTAGTCACGGTGGCTCAAGCGGTAGCGTGCAAAGGCATGCACTCAGGGTAAGGATTACATCTGCCAAAACAAGTCCTTCGCAAGAAGACACCGTCCTAGCTCTTGGTAGAAAAGGGAGTCCGTGACGTAAAACCGGAATATATTTAAAGATTTGTTATGGCTAAGCGATTATCCAGGGCAGGTAAATATTGACAGAATTCAATCATACATTTTTTTTTCATTAAATGATAAATATCATATTGACCTCCTTCTAAATATGATAAATATATGCCCTTTGTGAGTGTTTTATGTATGCACGTGTGTATGTGTGTGTTTATATATATATATATATATATATATATATATATATATATATATATATATATATATATATATATATATATATATGTATATATATATGTTTGTTCCGGTTTTATGTCACGGACTCCCTTTTCAACCAAGGGCTAGGACGGTTGCCTTTTTGCAACCCTGAGTGCATGCCCTTGCTAAGCTCAGACCGTGACGGGGCGCGAACCCTCGACCTGACGCCTCAGAGTCACAGACGCTACCGCTTGAGCCACGATGACTACATATATATATATATATATATATATATATATTATATATATATATATATATATATATATATATATATATATATATGTAGATGGTGTGTGTGTGTGTTTGTGCACGTATATAAATCTCTGTGAGTGCTCAAGAGACCATTTACCCTACCCACCTAACGTGATGAATAAGATTTGTCGTAAGAGCCGACTAAAATCGATAAGCCTAGAGGTAGTAGAGAAAGAACTCTGTTCTTGTATTTTCATCAAGTCGTAAAAGCCATTTAATAGAGCCCAGGGTCACTAAGGGTAGACCTTCCACATCTCTTTCAATAGAAAAGTAGATGGAAGACTTGAAGACGGCGAAGCCTCTCTCTCTCTCTCTCTCTCTCTCTCTCTCTCTCTCTCTCTCTCTCTCTCTCTCTCTCTCTCTCTCTCTCTCTCATGACCGCTATCTGTCTGTTTAATATGTATCAAGGTCAGCAGCTGCAATGATAGGTAGAGAGTTCGCTTTCAATATGAAGATACTCTGTAGTATAATATTTTATTTATTTACGTCATCTTCTTCTTCTTCTTATTATTATTATTATTATTATTATTATTATTATTATTATTATTATTATTATTATTATTATTGTTATTATTATTATTATTATTATTATTATTATTATTATTATTATTATTATTATTATTATTATTTGGGGTTTTAATCTTTCCTTTTTTCTTTTACTAGTTTTTTGTGCTTTCAAATTTTCCCTATTTTCCATATTTCTTCTCATACTCATTTATATTGTTCCTCATTCACTCATTCATACGTTCCCTACTACATTCTTCATTTGTCATGCCTTAGTGTAGGTCATTTGCATATTTCTCTCTTTTTATGTCATTTATTTTTTGTTTCATTCATAGATACAATATATTTACTGTCAATTATTTATTCGACTTCTCGTCGACATCTTTCATTCTTATTCTCATTGTTATTCGATGTTCATTCACTCATTCTTTCAGAAATACATATTCAGGTCCCTCATGTATGCTTTATTATACTGCATTCTTCATTATATACATACATACATACATACATACATACATACATACATGCATACATACATACATACATAGATACATGCATGCATACATACATACATACATACATACATACATACATACATACATACATACATACATACATACATACATACATGAGTGATACTTTTAGAGATATTTGTTGTGAATGTGTAAATGCGTCATTTACGCATTGATTTTCGGCCACATAAATTAGCTTTTATTTTTCGTTTGTGAAACTGAATTCTGTGAAATTCCATTTTTTTTATCGTTGCTATTTAGTGAACATTATCTTATTCTTTCATAAAATACATTCACATTCATTTGCCATCCATTAATATTATTCATGGCATTCTTTATACTTTGACATTATTCACTCATTCACTTGTAATTCGATATTTTTTTTTTAATATTTCAATCTATAATTAGCTTATTTTCATCTTTTATTCTCATTCATCATGGATTCATCTTCTGTCACTTAGCTTATTTACGCCCTTCCGTTTTATTCACCATTCACTCTTTCGATCATTATCAGTCCTTTCATTCACCATCATTCACTGTCTATTCTTCATCTTTAGATATCTTTTTATGGACATTTATTCTTATATAAATACTCTCTCTCTCTCTCTCTCTCTCTCTCTCTCTCTCTCTCTCTCTCTCTCTCCTCTCTCTCTCTCTCTCTCTCTCTCTCTCTCTCTCTCTCTCTCTCTCTCTCAAAATCCCATCCTTTAACACAACTTCCTACTACTATACTCATTCAGTATTCATTCATTCACGGGCTCAAAGGTGCATTCACTTTCGTTCTTCATTCATTATTTGAACTCCTACGAATCCTTCATATTTATTCAGAAGTCCTTGACATTACAGTGCAACTGCCCCAAGTAAAGTTGAACTATGCACTCAATCATTGCCTCTCTTGCTTCATGCATACTTATATACATATATCCAAAAATATTAAATACATGAATAAACACATGTATGCACACACACACACACACACACACACACACACACACACACACACACATGTATATATATATATATATATATATATATATATATATATATATATATATATATATATATATATATATATATATATATATATGTATATATATATATATATATATATATATATATATATATATATATATATATATATATATATATATATATATATATATA
>JAXCGZ010009793.1:57500-67500 GCA_037179515.1 Halocaridina rubra | reverse complement strand
ATATAATAAAACATTCATATTGTAGGAGATATTATGAAAATCTCTCTAGCTTTATGGGAACAGCATAATGCATACCTATTCCTCAGCCTAGGCATAGTAGTATGATTGACTCCATTAAATACCCAATCAGCTTTGTGTATGACAAGGTTGATAGAGAGGCGTTGTGAAGTGTGTTGAGACTGTATGGAATAAGTGAAAGGTGAATGTAATGAAGACCTTTTACACGATTAGTAGAGCAAGTGTAAGAATTGGGAATGGTATGACTGACTGGTTTGAGGAGAATGTAGGGTTACGCCAAGGTTGTGTAATGTTGGGGTGGTTGCTTAATGTGTATATGGATGGAGAGGTTAGGGAAATAAATGAAATATTATTAGACAGAGGTTTGGAGTTACTGGGTGAGCATGGAAGGTATTGGAAATTAAACCAATGCTATTCGTGGATGACACAGCACTAGTGTCTGATATTGAGAATGAACTGAATAGTTTGGTGACTGAATATATTAGGGTGTGTGAAAGAAAGAAGTTGTGAGTGAATATCGGCAAAAGTAGTCATGAAATGCGAGAGAAGTGTTAATATTGGTAGACTGAATGTAGGAGTGAATGGGGAGTTGCTTGAAAAATTGAAAGTTTTAAGTATCGCACATATCAAGGAATGGACGAGTGGATGCAGAGGTAAGTCATTGAGTAAATAAATTGAGTAAATGTTCAGATGGGTTGAAAAGTGTGATAAGAAGTAGGTATTTGGGAATGAATGCAAGGAGAAAACTATATGAAGGTGTGAATTAGTCGACAGCATTGTAAGGAGCAAAAACTTTGAATGTTAGAGAGTATGAAAAAGCAAGTTAAATTCATTGGGGATGAGGTGTTTACTGCGGGCAGAAAACAAGGTCGCTTATGCTATTTATGTTTTTGTATGCAAACTTTTGGACCATCATTATCCTAACCGGCTATTTGATTTAAAAACAGTCAGGGATATAAGGGGAACCAACACAAGACAGAGCAGTGGGCTCTTTATTCAGAGAACAAACACAGAAGCAGGTTCAAAGATGATCACAATGGACCAACACTCTGGAACAATATTCCAGAGCATCTTAAATATGCATCCTCCTTCACAGTTTTCAAAGGCAAACTATATAGTTTTCTTTTGAACAAATAGTTGCTGCTCACACATAAACTAAACTTAAAAATTTAATGCAATTTCCTTTAACACTAACCTCTCTATGTGTAAACTGATATCGTCTTCTCTATGCTCTAAGTTAAGAGCTAATTATTCTTATTGTAAGGAAAGCTAATATGGTGATGATGCCGATAATAACGATACAGTATTGAGTCTTATCATTACTACTTTATTATCAACATTATTGTTAACATTTTCATTACAGCATTATTATTTTCTAGGAAGCTACATTTAATTTAACTGTATGTATTACCCTCTTACTTATTAGTTCAATTACATATCTACTTATAAGTTACTTTTACTTTTACAAGAATAACCATTGTACAAAAATGGAAATAAATGTTTGTTTGTTTATGTGTCTGTTTGAATATGTTAGTTCAAAGAATTTTAGTTGGTTTGGACACATGGAATGGAAGAGTGATGAAAGAATAGTAAACATAATGTAGAGGGCACAAGTGGTTGGAGTTGGCCAAGAAGATTGGATGCACGTGGAATGTTATTGGAGCCGGGAAGAGAGCGTGCAAGAGATAGGAATGAATGGAGATAAATTGTGTATTGACGACACGTGCCTAAGGAATTTCTCGCACCTGCCAGCTTAGCAAACTATGATGGACGGGTGTGAGGGGAGTTGCCATGTGGTGAAGCAATGGGGATCAACCAGCTGTGGTTGTCGGGCATCCTTGTAGAATATACTTGCGCGCCTACCTTGTGAATGACCCAAGGAGGGTGGTAGGGGGGAAATGTAGCAACCCTTTATAGCCAAGGAGCTAAAAGGAGAAGATATGGAGAATGCATGTTATTTGGCTAGTCCAACCCTCTTGCAACGGGAATGGGGCCATGTATATGTATGTAAGTTTTTAACGACCATACCGCAAATGTGAGAGGAATTTCCCTCAATATGAGCAGAAACATGGGGCAGATTTCAGCCTACTCTTGGGTATCTGCTCAGCCTGCGGTTCCTTCCATTGCATACCATTCAAAATTGCTTATTTGGGTGCTTTCATTATAAATGAAAGCAGCTATTCTGCTTCTTAATATATTGTTTACTCTTTTAGGTACAGAGGTGATGTCAGTCGTAAGATTTATGGGGTCTTCGTTTATGTTGACAAATTCCTTCTTGGAAAATTAGATAATCTACAAACGCACATACGCGGTGAAATTTTACTACAGCTCTGTGTCCAGAAAAGAGTGAGAACGGCATGCGAACACTCACACGAATCCTACACACTTTTATGAGTGACTGTGGAGGAGAAGCCTATTATCGTTGTATTTTAATGGGCTTAGATACTCACATTTAATGAGCGTTACGGATATTTAGATAAACACAGACTTAATTAGAAATTTTGGAGGTACAGATTGCAATAGATATATTGACCTTTTTATGCAATGAATTCCACAAATGATCTTCCCATTTTCATAATTCATCTTCTTGATAATAATGAAATAATATTTCCCAGCAGATCAGAAACACCACTATTATTCCCACCTCATTAACAACTTTTTTTTTCTTCATTAATTCTTCACTTTCTCCATAGAAAAACTGTCAGGCTTCGTGTTAGGCCTCACACACACACACACACACACACACACACACACACACACACACACACACACACACACACACACACACACACACACACACACACACACACACACACACACACACACACACACGAGGACTGGTGGAGGGATAGCACTGCTCATAAGTGAAAGGATTCAAGTCGAAGAAATAAACTTGGCTATAGAAAGTGAGTTCAAGGAATTTCTTGTTGCTCGCATAAATACTGGGTCAGAGAGCATTATAATAACTGTTGTATACAACCCACCAAAGAACCAAAATAGGCTTGAAGTTTATGAGGAAAGTCATATAGGTACTATTGAAGTCATAAACTCAGTTGTTAACATGGCACGGGAAAAAAAATGTAGGATTTTGATTATGTTAGACTTTAATCATAAAGAGATAGATTGGATAAATCTTGACCCACACAGTGGTGAGGACTCATTCGGGGCAAGATTCCTAGATTGCGTACAAGGGAATTTCCTACACCAACATGTAATGGAACCAACAAGGGCCAGGGGTGGGGATGAGCCATCACTACTTGATCTAGTGTTCACAGATAATGTGTTGGATATTGAAAAAATTGAGTATGAACCACCAATTGGAAAGAGTGACCACTGTGTGTTGTTGATGGAGTATATCATTGAAGATATTCTTCCTGAGAGTAGAGGCACTGAGGACATGAGTTTGAACTATCGGAAAGGAGATTACATCAAAATGAATGAGCATTTTGCAGTTATTGACTGGAGAACCTTATTTTACAACAAACCTGTACAAGATATGTATGACATCTTTTGTGAGAAATATGGGAAGATAGTAGATTGCTGCATACCTGTCACCAAAGTAGGTGTAATTCATGCCAGAGATAAATGGTTCGATAATGGGTGTAAAAGAGCTAAGGAGTGGAGAGACAAATGCTGGAAAAGGCATAGGAGGAGAAAAAACATATATGCCTGGCAAACCTACAAAAGAGCAAGAAATGACTACCTAAGTAAAAGGAGAGAGGCAGAGAGAGACTATGAGAGGGACATCACCAGGAAGGCTAAAGAAAATCCCAAGCTTTTCCACAGCTTTATCAGAGGAAAACTGAAGGTAAAAGAACAGGTTTTAAGGCTAAAGAGAGCGGATGGAAGCATCACTGAGACGGATGAAGAGATCTGCAAAGACTTGAACAAGGAGTTTCAGTCAGTATTTACAGTAGAAAATACCCCACCCCCTCAGATTGCAGTGATAGAAGCTCAAGGGCCGGTATTAGAGAACATCAACCTTACAGCCACAGAGGTATGCAAAGCGCTGATGGATTTAGATGTTCATAAAGCTACAGGTCCTGATGACATATTCCCTCATGTGCTTAAAAAGTGCGCAAACACAATATCAGTGGCACTAAGTATCATATTTAAGGAGTCACTGGAGTCGGGGGAGATTCCAAGATGCTGGAAACAAGCAAATGTGATACCTATCTTCAAAAAGGGAAGGAGGGATACGGCTCTGAACTATAGACCAGTTTCCTTGACCAGCATAGTTTGCAAAGTTACGGAGAAACTACTAAGGAAACATATCTCTCTTCACTTGGAATCCTTCAACTTTTTGTCAGTGAGGCAACATGGCTTCAGAGAAGGTAGATCAACAGTAACAAACTTATTAGAATTTTATGATGAGGTAAGCCAATCTTACAGGAAAGAGAAGGCTGGGCAGATTGCATATTCCTAGACTTCCAGAAAGCGTTTGACACTGTTCCACATGGGAGACTTATTAGGAAGCTGCAATCAATGGCTAGAATAGGTGGAAATGTTTTGGAATGGAAAAAAAACTTACTTAGAAGGAAGGGAACAGAGGGTTAGAGTAAGACACTCAGTGTCTGAATGGAGAAGAGTTAGTAGTGGAGTTCCACAGGGTTCAGTTTTAGGGCCACTTTTGTTCCTTGTATATGTAAATGACCTACCAGAGTCTGTAAATTCATTCATGAATATGTTTGCAGATGATGCAAAGATTGTGAAGAAAGTAAAAAACGAGAACAATGGTAGAGAACTTCAGGAGGATCTAAATAATCTGCATGAGTGGTCAGAAAAGTGGCTAATGAAATTCAATACTTCAAAATGTAAGGTAATGAGAATGGGTACAAGTGCAAGAAGGCCCAAGCTTGACTACTCGGTGGCTGGAGTACAACTTCAAGAGACAGAAAATGAGAGAGATCTAGGAGTAAACATACTGGCAGATTTGTCTCCAGAAATGAATGTAAATGGCATAGTAAGGGCAGCATATGCATTCTTATTAAATGTAAGGGTAGCCTTCAGGCACATGGACAAGGAAATGTTCAGAAATATTTATGTAACCTATGTGAGGCGAAAACTCGAATATGCAGCCCCCTTTTGGAATCCGCACTTGAAAAAGCACATAGCTAAGCTTGAAAAAGTTCAAAGACATGCCACGAAACTGGTGCCAGAAATACGCAATCTCAGTTATGATGAGAGGCTGAGGGAGTTAGACTTACCATCACTCAAAGCTAGAAGAGTGAGGGGGGATATTGTGACAGTCTTTAAATTCCTTCATGGTTATGATAGAGTGGATAGGGATCGATATTTTGATATGGCTGGCTCTAGAACTAGAGGTCATAGTTTGAAGCTTCGTAAGAAAACTTCTTTGCAGGATGTAAGGAAATACTTTTTCAGTGTAAGAGTAGTTGATAATTGGAATTGGCTAAGCAAGGAGGTAGTTAATGCTATCTCAATCCATAGTTTTAAGGACAGGTATGATAAGTATGACTAAGTATAAAGTGGAACCGATCAGGAGACGGGAAGATACGAGCTTTGGGCTCTTTCGCGTAAACACAATTAGGTAATCACAATTAGGTAATCACACACACACATGAATGAGCTTTTTGCAGTTATTGACTGGAGAACCTTATTTTACAACAAATCTGTACAAGAAATGTATGACATCTTTTGTGAGAAATATGGGAAGATAGTAGATTGCTGCATACCTGTCACCAAAGTAGGTGTAATTCATGCCAAAGAGAAATGGTTCGATAATGGGTGTAAAAGAGCTAAGGAGTGGAGAGACAAATGCTGGAAAAGGTATAGGAGGAGAAAAAAACATAAATGCCTGGCAAACCTACAAAAGAGCAAGAAATGACTACCTAAGTAAAAGGAGAGAGGCAGAGAGAGACTATGAGAGGGACATCACCAGGAAGGCTAAAGAAAATCCCAAGCTTTTCCACAGCTTTATCAGAGGAAAACTGAAGGTAAAAGAACAGGTTTTAAGGCTAAAGAGAGCGGATGGAAGCATCACTGAGACGGATGAAGAGATCTGCAAAGACTTGAACAAGGAGTTTCAGTCAGTATTTACAGTAGAAAATACCCCACCCCCTCAGATTGCAGTGATAGAAGCTCAAGGGCCGGTATTAGAGAACATCAACCTTACAGCCACAGAGGTATGCAAAGCGCTGATGGATTTAGATGTTCATAAAGCTACAGGTCCTGATGACATATTCCCTCATGTGCTTAAAAAGTGCGCAAACACAATATCAGTGGCACTAAGTATCATATTTAAGGAGTCACTGGAGTCGGGGGAGATTCCAAGATGCTGGAAACAAGCAAATGTGATACCTATCTTCAAAAAGGGAAGGAGGGATACGGCTCTGAACTATAGACCAGTTTCCTTGACCAGCATAGTTTGCAAAGTTACGGAGAAACTACTAAGGAAACATATCTCTCTTCACTTGGAATCCTTCAACTTTTTGTCAGTGAGGCAACATGGCTTCAGAGAAGGTAGATCAACAGTAACAAACTTATTAGAATTTTATGATGAGGTAAGCCAATCTTACAGGAAAGAGAAGGCTGGGCAGATTGCATATTCCTAGACTTCCAGAAAGCGTTTGACACTGTTCCACATGGGAGACTTATTAGGAAGCTGCAATCAATGGCTAGAATAGGTGGAAATGTTTTGGAATGGAAAAAAAACTTACTTAGAAGGAAGGGAACAGAGGGTTAGAGTAAGACACTCAGTGTCTGAATGGAGAAGAGTTAGTAGTGGAGTTCCACAGGGTTCAGTTTTAGGGCCACTTTTGTTCCTTGTATATGTAAATGACCTACCAGAGTCTGTAAATTCATTCATGAATATGTTTGCAGATGATGCAAAGATTGTGAAGAAAGTAAAAAACGAGAACAATGGTAGAGAACTTCAGGAGGATCTAAATAATCTGCATGAGTGGTCAGAAAAGTGGCTAATGAAATTCAATACTTCAAAATGTAAGGTAATGAGAATGGGTACAAGTGCAAGAAGGCCCAAGCTTGACTACTCGGTGGCTGGAGTACAACTTCAAGAGACAGAAAATGAGAGAGATCTAGGAGTAAACATACTGGCAGATTTGTCTCCAGAAATGAATGTAAATGGCATAGTAAGGGCAGCATATGCATTCTTATTAAATGTAAGGGTAGCCTTCAGGCACATGGACAAGGAAATGTTCAGAAATATTTATGTAACCTATGTGAGGCGAAAACTCGAATATGCAGCCCCCTTTTGGAATCCGCACTTGAAAAAGCACATAGCTAAGCTTGAAAAAGTTCAAAGACATGCCACGAAACTGGTGCCAGAAATACGCAATCTCAGTTATGATGAGAGGCTGAGGGAGTTAGACTTACCATCACTCAAAGCTAGAAGAGTGAGGGGGGATATTGTGACAGTCTTTAAATTCCTTCATGGTTATGATAGAGTGGATAGGGATCGATATTTTGATATGGCTGGCTCTAGAACTAGAGGTCATAGTTTGAAGCTTCGTAAGAAAACTTCTTTGCAGGATGTAAGGAAATACTTTTTCAGTGTAAGAGTAGTTGATAATTGGAATTGGCTAAGCAAGGAGGTAGTTAATGCTATCTCAATCCATAGTTTTAAGGACAGGTATGATAAGTATGACTAAGTATAAAGTGGAACCGATCAGGAGACGGGAAGATACGAGCTTTGGGCTCTTTCGCGTAAACACAATTAGGTAATCACAATTAGGTAATCACACACACACATGAATGAGCTTTTTGCAGTTATTGACTGGAGAACCTTATTTTACAACAAATCTGTACAAGAAATGTATGACATCTTTTGTGAGAAATATGGGAAGATAGTAGATTGCTGCATACCTGTCACCAAAGTAGGTGTAATTCATGCCAAAGAGAAATGGTTCGATAATGGGTGTAAAAGAGCTAAGGAGTGGAGAGACAAATGCTGGAAAAGGTATAGGAGGAGAAAAAAACATAAATGCCTGGCAAACCTACAAAAGAGCAAGAAATGACTACCTAAGTAAAAGGAGAGAGGCAGAGAGAGACTATGAGAGGGACATCACCAGGAAGGCTAAAGAAAATCCCAAGCTTTTCCACAGCTTTATCAGAGGAAAACTGAAGGTAAAAGAACAGGTTTTAAGGCTAAAGAGAGCGGATGGAAGCATCACTGAGACGGTTGAAGAGATCTGCAAAGAATTGAACAAGGAGTTTCAGTCAGTATTTACAGTAGAAAATACCCCACCCCCTCAGACTGCAGTGATAGAAGCTCAAGGGCCGGTATTAGAGAACATCAATCTTACAGCCTCAGAGGTATGCAAAGCGCTGATGGATTTAGATGTTCATAAAGCTACAGGTCCTGATGACATATCCCCTCATGTGCTTAAAAAATGCGCAAGCACAATATCAGTGGCACTAAGTATCATATTTAAGGAGTCACTGGAGTCGGGGGAGATTCCAAGATGCTGGAAAGAAGCAAATGTGATACCTATACTCAAAAAGGGAAGGAGGGATACGGCTCTAAACTATAGACCAGTTTCCTTGACCAGCATAGTTTGCAAAGTTACGGAGAAACTACTAAGGAAACATATCTCTCTTCACTTGGAATCCTTCAACTTTTTGTCAGTGAGGCAACATGGTTTCAGAGAAGGTAGATCAACAGTAACAAACTTATTAGAATTTTATGATGAGGTAAGCCAAATCTTACAGGAAAGAGAGGGCTGGGCAGATTGCATATTCCTGGACTTCCAGAAAGCGTTTGACACTGTTCCACATGGGAGACTTATTAGGAAGCTGCAATCAATGGCTAGAATAGGTGGAAATGTTTTGGAATGGATAAAAACTTACTTAGAAGGAAGGGAACAGAGGGTTAGAGTAAGACACTCAGTGTCTGAATGGAGAAGAGTTAGTAGTGGAGTTCCACAGGGTTCAGTTTTAGGGCCACATTTGTTCCTTGTATATGTAAATGACCTACCAGAGTCTGTAAATTCATTCATGATTATGTTTGCAGATGATGCAAAGATTGTGAAGAAAGTAGGAAACGAAAACAAAGGTAGAGAACTTCAGGAGGATCTAAATAATCTGCATGAGTGGTCAGAAAAGTGGCTAATGAAATTCAATACTTCAAAATGTAAGGTAATGAGAATGGGTACAAGTGCAAGAAGGCCCAAGCTTGACTACTCGGTGGCTGGAGTACAACTTCAAGAGACAGAAAATGAGAGAGATCTAGGAGTAAATATACTGGCAGATTTGTCTCCAGAAATACATATAAATGGCATAGTAAGGGCAGCATATGCATTCTTATCAAATGTAAGGGTAGCCTTCAGGCACATGGACAAGGAAATGTTCAGAAATATTTATGTAACCTATGTGAGGCCAAAACTCGAATATGCAGCCCCCTTTTGGAATCCGCACTTGAAAGAGCACATAGCTAAGCTTGAAAAAATTCTAAGAAATGCCACGAAACTGGTGGCAGAAATACGCAATGTCAGTTATGATGAGAGGCTGAGGGAATTAGACTTACCATCACTCGAAGCTAAAAGAGTGAGGGTGGATATGGTGACAGTCTTTAAATTCCTTCATGGTTATGATAGAGTGGATAGGGATCGATATTTTGATATGGCTGGCTCTAGAACTAGAGGTCATAGTTTGAAGCTTCGCAAGAAAACTTCTTTGCAGGATGTAAGGAAATACTTTTTTCAGTGTAAGAGTAGTTGATAATTGGAATTGGCTAAGCGAGGAGGTAGTTAATGCTATCTCAATCCATAGTTTTAAGGACAGGTATGATAAGTATGACTAAGTATAAAATGGAACCGATCAGGAGACGGGAAGATGCGAGCTTTGGGCTCTTTCCCGTAAACACAATTACGTAATCACAATTAGGTAATCACACACACACACACACACACACACATATATATATATATATATATATATATATATATATATATATATATATATATATATATATATATATATATATATATATATATATATATAT
>JAXCGZ010009793.1:52500-55000 GCA_037179515.1 Halocaridina rubra | reverse complement strand
ATACAAGCAATCAGGAAGATTGTTTCTTAGTATATTAAAAACAAAGGTACATATATCAAAAACATATTTATCTCTAATCTTTATCCATTCTAGATCTTTTAATACAGGAGAGATGTGCTCGTATTTTCTTAAATTGCCAACAGCCACTCGTGCTGCAAAGTTTTGTAACTTTTGTATTCTTTGTAATTGAGTCTTATTTGTACATCCCCAAACTTTGAGACAGTAATTAATTAAACTCACAGCTAAGGACTGGACAATTATTATACGAGTTGATGTTTCAAATGAGTCTTTTGCCCTATTTAGATATATTAGAGTACCCATTACTTTTTTATAAATTTCATCTATATGCATTTCAAAATTCATGTAACGGTCAAAATAGACACCTAGGTTCTTTACCGAGTTCATTGGCTTAATGATATTACCGTTAAAATTTATATGAAGATTGTCATCAACTTCTGATATTAATTGTCTGGATCCAATAAGAATAGATTGGGTTTTAGTTTCATTAAGTAACAGACCATTTTTTATAAAATAACGTTTAGCCATATACAAAATTTCTTCTGCTCTACGAATAATATTTTCTAAATCATTAGTTTCTCCTTCAATTAAGATTTGAGTATCGTCAGCATATTGAATGACATAACAGTTAGGTAAATATTTTACTAGATCGTTTACATATATTAGAAAAAGTATAGGTCCTAGGATCGATCCCTGAGGGACCCCAAACAATACCTTCTTGCGACTTGAAACTACATCTTTTATTCTGACTGACTGGTAGCGGTTTTTTAAATAGTTCTCGAACCAGCTTGGGTCAATGTTAATTTTTTTGCATTTTTCTAATAAAATAGTATGGTTAACACTATCAAAAGCTTTAGAAAGATTGAGTAGTAGTAGCAATGATATTTTCTTATTATCTATATTTTTGTATATTTCATCTGATATTTTCAATAAGGCAGTTTCAGTTAATAATTTTGGCCTGAAACCGTGTTGACTTTTTGCAATATTTTTATTTTTTTCAAGAAACTCACTTAACTGATTTGCAACAATCTTTTCAAGTATCTTTGATAAAATTGGTAGTAAAGAGATTGGTCTATAGTTAGAGACGTCGTCAGGATTTCCATTTTTAAAACCAGGAATTACATGGGGATTTTTCCATAAATCTGGGTAAATATTGGTAACTATGGAAGTATTGATTATTACCGTCAGATAATATGCTATTACAAATAATGAATCTCTAATAAAACGAAAACAAATTCCATCTGATCCATATGCATTAGAGTCTTTCAGATTTTTTATTATTAAGATTACTGTATTACAATCTACTGTAGTAGGGTTAAAGACATCATTACTTCTATTGAATGCACTATGTTCTTCAAAATTAACATTATTATTATTATTACTACCATCATCACTATTATCATTACCATTACTACCACCATCATTATTATTTACATCATTATCAACATTACTATTATTATTACTACTACCATCATCATTATTATTACCACCATTACTATTATTGATTTCATTTATTATTTCTTTTTTTGTTTTTTCAAAGGTTTTTTTCCCCACTTCAGCAAAAAAATTATTGAACTCTTCTGCTTTAGCACTTACATCTACCTCATCGGGTATAATTGATATGTTACTACTTTTATTACAGTTATTGGAAAGCATGGTTTTAGCAATTTTCCATGTATCAGAGATATTGCCTTTAGCGTTTTGAAATTCATTTTTGTAATACTGTTTCTTACTGCTACTTAATAATGATTTTACTTGTTTCTTTTGCTCTGTAAACTCTTCTCTTAAAGGGATATTATCTCTTTGTAGTTTTACTTCAATTTTTAGTTTGTCTCTTTCTTTCATAATGTTTTTTATGTCATCTGTTATCCAAGGAGCGGGGGAACGAAATATTTCTCTTGTCACGAGTGGTGCACATCGATCTATACATGATGATAAGACACTGGTTAAAATTCTTACTTGTATATTTATATTATCGGTATATAGAATTTCATTTAATTTATGTACTTCATTCATAAGTAAACTACAAAGTAATTCTTGTGAATAATTTCTTAAGCATCTGAATGTTTTAAAGATTGGTTGTCTCTTTGGTTTGCGAATATTTAGGGACGTTACAATTTCCTCGTGGTCTGCTATAGGGCTTGGCATTACGTCACACTTAGTTATCATATGTTTGGAGTTTGTTATTACTAGATCGATTTGGGAAACTGAAGTGGGAGTGATTCTAGTTGGTTTATTTATAATCTGTTCTAGATTTAAATTCTTAATAAGTCTACTCATTTTATTTTCTCTTTTTAGTTGATCATCATTAAAATCGCCATATATAAAAACTGGTTTGTTTTTTAAAATTATCTCCTTAAAAACGTCCAAAATATAGCTAAAAGAGGTTACCGGGGCTTTGGGGTGGCGGTACACGCAGCCTATGATAATAGAAGGAAACTTTTTATGTTGGACAGAGATCCATTTATCTCCCACTCCTTCG
>JAXCGZ010009793.1:35000-42500 GCA_037179515.1 Halocaridina rubra | reverse complement strand
CGTTTCTTTCTTTGCCTCTTTCACCACACACTTTGCTAACCTTCTCTTTGCAAAATACCTTTCATATACCTCTACAATGTCTACCTACATCCATACCTCAAATACCAGCTTCTTTTCAGCCACTACTGCACTCACCTCCTCATTCCACCATTCACTGCCTTTCCTTTTACTTCCAGCCGTTAGTCTTCTGCACACTGCCTCGGCACACTTCATAACTTCCTCCTTTAAACAACCCCATTCTTATTCCACTCTTTCCTCCACTTTCTCATTTACTACATTCCACACATTCCTTAGACTAGCCTTATTCTCACAGTCTTTTTCTTTCTTATACAAACCATTGACCTTTAGCACCTCTCTTTCTCCTTCGCTTATCATCTTTCTCCATCTTTCTCCCACTCTCACTATACTTTCCACTAAATAATGATCAGATATTCCACCATTTAGTCCTCTCAGTACATTCACATAAAATACTCTTCCAATCACCCTCTTGTCCACCACAATATAATCCATTAATGCTCTGTCAAGTACTCTTCATTTATCAACTGTGTCCCACGTATACTTTTGCACATCCTTCTTATTAAATACAGTATTAACAATCAACATCTCTATCTCAGTACACATTGCTATAATTTTCTCTTCACTCTCATTCGCACCAGTTACTCCATACTTCACAATTACACCATCTACGAGCTCAGTTCCTACTCTAGCATTCAAATCTCCCAGCAAATCCACATTCACATTCATTCCAAAGCCTTCCACACACTTGTTCATTTCATACAAACGCCCAGACCTCGCATCCCAGTCTCATTTTAGCGACTATTATTCGAGATGATACTTGCTTCCATTCCTCTCCCTCTCTCAACTCCAGACACCCTACCTACCACACTCCCAACTGTCACCTCACCATTCCCTTTTATTTTAGTTTCACTCAGGGCACATCCATCTGTCTCTACACAAACATACTCTCTATCACTTCACTCTTACTTTCATTTACACAACAACAACGCACATTCAGAGACCCAGTTACCAGGGTTCTGACTGGATCTCTCCTACCAGAATACGCCTGCATTTCTTGGCCACTCAGATGAAAAAATACAAAGTAGGGAATTTCCAATCCCCCAATCCGCCCCATTTATTCAACTTTTGTGACACTCAGGGGAAAACAGATGAAGCATTCTTAACCCCTCCTCCCTCAGAGGGAATAATAATAATAATAATAATAATAATAATAATAATAATAATAATAATAATAATAATAATAATAATAATAATAATAATAATAATAGTAATAATAATAAAAATAATAATAATGATAATGATAATAATAATAATAATAATAATAATAATAATAATAATAATAAAAATAATAATAATAATAATAATAATAATAATAATAATAATAATAATAATAATAATAATAATAATAATAATAATATTAATTATAATTATAATTATTTTAATACTAGCAATAATAGTAATAATGAAAATAGTGATGATTATAACAATTATACTAATAGTGTTACTGAATTAGAACATTTGTAACCTTTTCACATTAAGATTCCTGAAATGGAGGCATGAGTTAATAGGGCATACGCATGTATAAGGTTAGTACAGTAGTACTGTATTATACTCAAGATATAACAGTTACACTAACAAGTGAACAGAGATATTGCTTGCATAGAAAATTAACGAAACTATCGTTAAAACATATAATATCAATAATGATAATTATAAACTGTAAGGGCATACACTCAGGGTAACGAATACTTCTGCCAAAACAAGTCCTTCGTAAGAAGGCAACCGTCCTAGCCCTTAGTACAAAAGGGAGTTCGTGACGTAAAACCGAATCCATCCAATGATAATTATAATACAAACGATAAGGATAATATTAATAGTAAAGTAGTATTGATAACGCTCGATACCTAAGTTAATGATGATAATTATCTTTTAAATTAAGGTTCAAAGAAGGCTATATCAGTTTTTACATAGAATAGCTAGTAGTAAATGAAGATGCATTAAATCATTAAGTGTTATTAGTGTGTGATCAATGATATTATTTGCCCAAAAGAAAAGTGTTAAGTTTGCATTTGAAAATTGTGAAGGAAGGTGAATTTTTAAGATATTAAGGAATATTGTTTCAGAATTTTATCCCTCTAATAGTAACCATCTTTGAACCTTCATCTGGGTTTGTTCTCTGAATAAAGAGTTCATTACTCTGTCTTGTATTGGGTCTCCTTATATCTCTGACTGTATGAAAATAATTAGCCAGATGGGATAGTGGTGGTGCAAAATTTAGTATACATAAACGTAAATAACATAGGCGGTCTTGTTTTTATTTATTTTTTTTACCACCTATGAGTTTTGGGAGCCGGTGTGATGCAGCTGCGAGGGCAGCTCTAGCTGCAAAATTTATAAGCTTCTGTATTCTAATTATCTGAGTGTTACTTGTAGCTCCCCAATGCAGTTGTGCAATAATTAATATGACTGAGGGCTAGGGAATGGACAACCATTATTTGAGTGGTAGTCTCAAAATTGTCTTTTATACGAGATAAGTACAATAGAGTTAATGTTACCTTTTTGCAGACTTCATCAGTATAGGAATCAAAGAACATATAGTTATCAAAGTGAATTCCGAGATTTTTGATAGCTTTGCTAGGTGTGGAAATCTTACCACAAAAATTAGTTGCTTTTATTTATTGGAACTAGTGCTATGTGGTACCTTGAAACAATAGACATGCATTGTACTTTACTTTCGTAAATCAACAGCCTAATTTCTTGAAAATAGGTCTTAATTTTTTACAGAGTACTTTTTGCTCTTAAGGTTAGCTTTAGAAGATTAGTAACATCACCATTATGGACTAGATGAGTGTCAGATGCATACTGTACAACTAAAAATTCAGGTATGAAATTAGATAGATCAATTACGATAATGCAAAAGAGGATACAACCAACGACTGATCCCTGGGCAACACCAAATGATATTTTTTTTATCTAGTAGAGATGTTATTAAGACGGACTGATTGTTTTTAATTTAGGTTCATACATTTATTAATAAAAATTTCATGGTTTACACTGTCAAAGGTTTTTTATAAGTCTAATAATACAAGCAGAAAGATTGTTTTCCTTATCTATATAATTGTAAATTTTATTAGTAAATTTGAGCAGTGCAATTTCTGAAGAGAGTTTCGGTCTGAAACCATGCTGTTTGCAGATAATAGTTTGCATACAACATTTATTTCTAATATTTTAAAGAAAATGGATAGATAGGAAATGGAACGATAGTTTTTCACATCTTCTCTATTAACCTTTTGGTGTAGAGGAATTACATGTGATAATTTCCCATATCAGGAAAGCTTCTAGTAACAATTGAGGTGTTTACAATTATTGTGATATAAGATATAATCACCGGAAGAGCATCTTTGATAATTTAAAAGGTTATACCATCTGGACCATAAGAACCAGTGTTTCTTTAGCTCTTTATGGTAAGAATTATGGTAGCACAATCAACTAGATTGATTCTAATGTAATCTTTGATGCTTACATTGAATGAATGGTGATTTCAGCTATTACTCTTGTTCACAGAACTGACATTTTCTTGCGTTTTCCTCATTTGTATATTTGCCAACAGTGGCAAGATGCTCGTTCAATTTTGTTATCTGCTGAAAGCAAGTCACCATTAAGTCACCAAGTATATATACAAAATTGTGGAGCACATAAATTTCCGATTGTTGCTAGTAGATGATTGAAAGAACTTAAAGGTGCTTTTGGGTGATGGTAAACACACTATAATGAAAGATGGAAGTTTCTGATACTGCACAGTGATCCATATATCTTCGAGTTCTTCGGTTTTTATAGACCTGTGTTTATTTCTGATGCACTGAACTAATTTATAATATAAATACTGACCCCACACCCACACCCAAGGTCATTGTGATATATTTTAAACTCTGGGATATTCACATGTTCTTTTCAGCGGTAGGAAGAAGGCAAGTTTCACTTACACAGAGGATATCTATGTTGCGGTCATTTGTTTGCATTATTATTTCATCTAAATGAGCAAGAAGAGACTGAGCATTCACATGTAATAATGTTACATTCTTACCATGTTTCAGATAGGTATCCGTAGTCATAGTTGAAGTTTGTTCTTGGATGTGTGCATGGGTTCCGGTGACTATGTGATACTACTGGGAATTTATAGTCGCAGTATGTTCATGGGTCTTGGTTTCTGTACCTAGCGTTGGATGGATAACTGTGACTAGAGTATATGCCATGGTATGTTTGGTCTTCCCATGGTTTGTGTGCATAGATAAGAGTCTAGGGTCATAAGAGCCATCTCTCCAGGAGGAGTTCCTCATGCAAGGACGCCGATAAGAGAAGTTTGTATTTTGTCTCTTTCCATAGTCTAGCTTATAAGGGATTTTTTCATAAGCTCTTTGCCGCTTATTCCTGTATGGCTGTTCTTGCGGAAAATTTGTAGATAACCCAGGTAGTGTTTACTGTTTGCCCTTGAAAAATAGCTGGAAAATCATGCCTGTAGGCCATTATATCAGTTTGTATGCTACTTACTCGAATCTTTTTGATATTGATACTGCGAGGAAAATCCATCTTGGGTTGCAAATAAGCTCCCTTATCTGAATTTCTTCAGAGGGAATACCTTAATTTGGTAGAATATCACGTAATTCTCTCTCTCGGAGGGGTTGCCAGGTATGCAAATATATATTTGAGCTGTATCCCGTGAACAAGCATTACTAGGTAAAGGTGGCTATGGGGGGGGGGAGGATTTTGATGGTTTGTATGGATAAGAGATTGTTCCTGCTTTGTTAGGAGTAGTAGTGCAGGATGTTATACTTTCTTCATTGTTTTACAGCCTATTGCCGAGTTGGTTATTTGTGCTGGATGGTGTAATCAGGTTGTCCTTGTAAGTGAATGTTGTTTAGTTGTTAGGAAAAGTGGTTAAGAACGCTATTTCTTCTTCGCTGTTTTGTAACCTATTATTGAGTTTATCATTCGTGCTGTATGGTGTATTCAGGCTGTCTTGTTGACTATCATTTTTACCTGGATCTTCTTCTTCTTCACTAGCACTGTCATATATTATCTTTGAATGCACTGAAAGAATTGTGAATAGAGATAGAAGTCCTAGGGGACGAAAAATGTGGATCGTTGATATAAGAGACATCGTCATTGTTAGGTAAGGGCACTGAACTGAGAGGTGGAGATACTTCAAATAACAGCTTCAACCTTGAGTTTCCCTTTTAAGTAGGAAAATGTCTGTCTCCAGCATTTCCACCTTGTGTTGTAAGGCTTTCATCTTTTCTACATCTGCCTCCAGGATTGTCACTTTATCTTCAAGACTTTCAGTCATTCGATGTAAGTCAGCTTGGTCGAGGTTTTCATAAAACTCCACTGGTTTATACTCAAAGTTTGAGATTGGAAGAGTTTGTCAAGTTCTCTATATGATGAGTTATTCAGGACACATGACCTGAGAGTGACTATAAATTAAATTATTTTATTTTTACCTGTCTCTTAACGATTTGCTTTCCACCATGTTGTGGAAAGGGTTTCACTACCTTTAGTAGGAATAGCTAACTCATATTGTACAGAGAGTTTTTCTAAATTTTTCCAGTTCTCTTTTGATGTCATGACGTGGATATTGGAATAGTGTATCCAGTATGGAAGTGAACACTTCAGGAAAAATATTGATATGTACAATCGATAATTCAGATGAGTTAACGTTTTCGGATGAGGGCATGCTAGTGTGACTGGGAGGGGAACTGTAGTCATCCAATGGGCAGTCAAAGTAAAGGTTATGCAAATCATCACGGTGGATACGCTCGAAGTGCCAAAAGCGGCACTGAGTAGGAGGAATTGATTGAGAGAGAGAGAGAGAGAGGTGAAAATGGGAGAGACTGAGATCAAAGAGTGCACAGAGTAACCATAAGGGGATAGTACAGACTATGAATAGATTGAATGATTAGAAGTAATGAATAGGTCGAGAGTGTTACTTGTGGTTGTGACGATCGGGAATATGAATAGGACGTTTGATAACCTGTTCCATCTCGTGAGTAACAGAAAACTCAAGGACCTCACTCCATTCAACATCAGTGTGAGAAAAATGAAGCTACTCACTTTGGTGTGCAATGAAGTCTACAATACAAAGAACTCTAGCATGTGGACGAGAAGATAGCAAGACTCATGGCAAGAGGTTAGATATTCAATGGACACAAAGTCAGTGGAGTAAGGAAAGCAGTATTAGAAGCAACAAAATATGGTGGTAGTGGAGAGATAGATATTCAGCCAAAGAACATCAAAGTCAGAAGATTCAGGTCCAGGAGCATATGGAACCCAAAGGCCACCTTTGGAACGGACACTAGAATGCAGGTTATAGTGAGAGATTAGAAGTGGGTCAGGGGATGCATGGCTAGACAGCTGAGTTTCAGAATAAAGGAGGCTAGGGAGGGATGTACCTTTGTACTCCTCCACTAATGAAAGATTGGAGTTCAGATCACGGATGTTAGAAAAGTGGAGCAGATCTATCAGGAGGTGCAAAACGATGTGCAAAACCATTGTTATCACTAAACATGTCTACTCTCACGACAATAGTGGATTCAACAATATCCTCGGTTATTTTCAACACCCTCTATTCTGTTATGGGTGGCCAAAAGTTACAACCCTTCCATAAACATAGTGGAGATGAGAAAAAAAAAGCAAAGTAATACAGATATTAAGAGTGTCATAACTTGTCAAGTCTACTGAGACAGTAAGAGATGTATAACGAATACACCAGCATATTCGGTGTCGATGTAGGCATAGGGAAAAAAACCGTGCCTGAAGGAAGACTACCTGGAGCGGCCTTGGCCAGTTCTAAATAAGTCCGAAATACCTTCAGTTGTAGCATTTCAATTGGCGGCTGATACCATGGCCAACCTACATCCAACACTATAATAAGTGATAGAAAAGGTATAGTTGGATTGAGTATGATATCTCTATTGTTTCATTTCCTTTGTCACTGTTGTGGTTAAATCAACGTGACATGCAAAAATATAAATATTACTTTTTCTCTTCTTACTAAAAAACTGAACGAATATGTATGGTGAGCTTAATACAGACAACAATTTTATTAAAAAGGTCTTTAACTGGTCACCCGAGGCAGAATATTATGTTATTATTATTATTATTATTATTATTATTATTATTATTATTATTATTATTATTATTATTATTATTATTATTATTATTATTATTATTATTATTATTATTATTATTATTATTATTATTATTATTATTATATTTAATATTATAATTATTATTATTTTCATTATCATTATTATTATTATTATTATTATTATTATTATTATTATTATTATTATTATTTTTATTATTATTATTATTATTATTATTATTATTTTTGTTATTATTATTATTATTATTATTATTATTATTATTATTATTATTATTATTATTATTATTATTATTATTATTATTATTATTATTATTATTATT
>JAXCGZ010009793.1:10000-27500 GCA_037179515.1 Halocaridina rubra | reverse complement strand
ATGTCATTTGCCATCTGTGTCAGGTCAGTACTGACCTGTACATGTAATGCACACAATCCCACCAGCAACCTTGCAAAACTTGTTAATGTGTTCCAATGTGAAGTCGCTTGTCAGCTGGTTGAAAATCCCTTCAGTTTCCTTAACCGTAAAATTTAACAAGCTGAAACTCATTGTAAACATTCGGTGCGGTTATTTCAAGCTCTTGCATGTCGGTTAGGTACACCCCACCCCACCTCATGTAGTTTGTGTGGTCATATAGTGACATTAATGGCAACATATGAGAAAGAGTTTCAAGGTGTAGATTCCAAATGCCGCTCAGCTCGTAAGAATAGCAGTAGAAGCTCAACGAGGTCCATGTACTTTTTTCCAGAACATGAATGTCGGGTCACCAGTATGTTCTGCAATGAAGACATCAAAGTCACTCCACAATGCCTAAGCAGCATATACAAAGTCATAAACTGCTTCTTGGCATTCTTCTTTCGTGTTGTGGTGGCTGAAACACTCAGATATGCGTGAGGCACAGTCAGACAGCTGTCTGTAAGAATGCTTGTTCTGGTCTTCTTGCTATGCCCGGAAGATTCCCCTCTATTGTCAGCTTATGAGCCCTCACTGCCCTGTTCCACGACTTACCAGCCAGGCTTTTGTCAGCAGTGTGTTCAGTGTATATTCCTGCCTCGATCCATACATCTGTTAAACCCAATTTAACCATATGTTTACCTATGGCAACAGGAAGTTCGTGGCATATGGAGACATCCTAGGTGCAACACTATGTTGCTTAGGAGATCTGGATGGGCCAAAATGAGTTGTCTGGCTTTGCAGTACAGGGCTTTGTCAAAAGTAGTGACAGTCATTGATTGATTGAGTTTCTGTGCAATCTCCTTGCACCGTACCAGAATTGTCATGATGGTGTCCATCTCATGAGCTAGTGAAGGAGTGACAGGTAGGTAACCAACCGCAGTTGCAGGCATGGACCCATCGGATAATATCTGATTCCATCCAGTCCAGCTAGGTAAGCTCTGATCACCACCCTTGGTCATTCTGCTGAAGAACCAAGCTAGGTCTTTTATCCTGTAGTATTGACATACATTACTTGTGGTTTTGAACTTGTCATATATTACCTCAATCGAGAACTTGCTCAAAACTTGCTCTGTTGCTTTTGGGGCAGTGAATAGTTTGTGAAGGTCAGCAGGGATATTCTTCAGTTACTTGGATCTACCTGTGGCTGTGCTCTCAGTTCGATTTTCACAACTGGGTCCAGGTTGAAGTGCTAACATTTGTGATACATGGAATTTTCCGTGGCCATCCAAGGTTACCTCCACAATGCCCAGATTGTCTGCAGCAAATTGCACAAATTTATCTGGAGACAGAGAATCAGGATTAAAGATGTTCTCATTTGAAGGAAACTTCGCAATTTGAGATTCTGCAGTTGATGTCAGGATACAGCTCACAGTATCGTAACTGATACTATCTCCAGTGGCAATGAGGTACTTTATGATTTTTTTGGATCGTGTTGCATGATGAATGAGTAAGCCAGTTCCTATTTGCTTGAGGGTGCTCTTGCGTCTGTCTGATACAATATACACTATTGTTTACAAATCTGCATAATATCTTTGTGAATTCTGTCATCAATTTGCTTATCATCATCTGGGTCTTCAGGTACCATAATCCATTTGAAAGTATATATAGGCTATCTGGTACACATGCTTCTGATGATCATCGGTTGATGTTGCTATAGCCTGGATGGCCTGGTGTCACTGACAAATCAGCCTGTAGCTTGGAAGCCACATAGTGGACCGATTTTACAAAACTGAATTGGTGCTGCTGAGTTCCTAAATCATGTGACCCTAAGGATAATGCTGTTGCTATTGATTCTGTGGCAGTCGGCAAAGCCTTAACTGCATCTCCTGAGGTCATCATTGGAAACAGGAGTGGATTGTTCTTGTTCTTCTGTAATCTGAAAGTCGTCGTAGTGAGTTTGGAGTTTATGTATCAGTGTGTGGGAGTGGAGTGATGGATTACTGATGCCAGCAGCTTTAAGATCTAATAAGTACTGTTCCAACACATCATCCATACTATACACATAGCCTTGCTCTAATCCAGCATCCAGAGTTTGAACAATGTTGTTAAAGAATGCTTGCCCTAGCCCAGTATCTGGATTATTGGTTGAAGTGGACCCGGCCACCATGGCAACTTTTTTTTTCTGCCTTATTCTTACAGGACTTATGATAGTGGACCTCGTATGCAATGGGGTTGTTGTCACCTATTCTTCATTTCACTTTGTAGTTATGTGACGCCACACGTTTTATCACACCACTAACTTCATCAAATTGTACCTGAATGACTGGCTCTCTTTTGCTAATCTTGCAGAATATGCACATTTTATAGTCTACAGCTTGGATAACAATTCGGGTCAGGGTTGTTTGATCCACAGCGATATCTGGCTCCTGATCAAGAGGAGGTTCTTTTGAATGTTCCTCTTTGTAGCATTCAGCCATGGCGTGAAGACTGACCTTACACTGTTTGTGCCAAACTGGACTGTTTTCAGTTATACTTTCAAGATACCATTGAATTCTATGGAGTGTTCCGTGTATTGTGTTATCTTCGTTGGTTTTTCGGACTTTGTAGGCTTCAGTCATCCTTTCAATGCCCTGTTGAGTGGCTTTTGACAGGTTGGTGCCCTTTTTTGTTGACAGGAAAAAAATACATAACTGCCATTTCATAATTGTCTTCCTGCGCTTCGTAGGAACGACTTCCACAGGTTCTATTTCGTCAACCATTGTCACTGAACTACTAGTTATACTGTTCATTTATAATCCAACTCGAATGGTCAGTCCATTGCTACCTGAAAAGAGATAGCAATATTTAAGTCATATCGTTATTTCATTTGTTTCCAAATTGTTACATAAATTGAACTGTCATTCAGATAAGCGCTACAGAGACATTGTAAAGGTCAAATATAAAAATAAAGGAAGATATAAATTAATATACACTCTCAAGTGTCTAAAATCATGAAGGTATCATTATACAGTGATACTCCAATGATAAATAAAAGAAATAGTTGAAATTTCCAAATTTCAAATTGTTTTTAAATTTAATGGTTATCTGACGTAAATATCATCAGCTGTATTATAAATTATGATCAGAAGTATTTTCCAGATCATATGTACTGAAAATACCAAGCAAACTAGAAAAAAAATCTGATGCATTTTTGAAATTAGGGGGTATGGTTATATTTTTGAGCATATCTTTTAGAAATTTTCAATAAAATATCACATATGCCATATGAGAAGAACCAGTAATAACAGAGGAAGTTTTCTAGATCAATAATTACCAAAGATTATGTGAAAATTTTGAGAATAACAAATTTATTGCACTGTGGAATTCAAATCCGATGTCAAAATTTGGGTAATGAAGTGATATTTGTGTACTGGTTTTCCAAGTAGTCCAACATATTCATGGCATTAAAGCATAATTTAATTCACAGACTCAAATGGGTCATTTTGATGCCAAACATGACCATATAGGAGTAATATAGGGGCAGCTGTAATGATGTTTATCGATATAATGTCGAAGATATTCTGGATTGGAGGTGACAATCTGTTTTAGGTTCTTATGCGGTGGTGCACACCTCTAGAATTCTACTACTGGTCATTCAGTATGACCAAATATGTGTACTAACTCAAAAATATAGTTTCAGGTTATACAGAGCTCGGGCTGAACCAACTCCAAAACTAGAGTCCTTTTCAATATTGGCTGCCAGACTAATATAAGATTCCATATCACGAGAAACACGTACATATATAAGGAAATTGAAAGAAATTTTGAGATCCTTAGAACACTGTACTTTTAAGTTTATTACTTATATACACAAATACAGTAAAAAAAAAGAGAAATAAAGGAAATTAGCAACTCATCATCAGAAATCAAGTCCATGACCATACTGTCATATGCTTCACTAGTTTATTGAGGTGTGAATACCGAGTAAATAAAATATGGTCAATGTTATGAGGAAACTGGAAAATACCAAATTGCTAAAAACACTAGTAACATTGAACAACATGCACTAAATTTAATAATAATAATAATAATAATAATAATAATAATAATAATAATAATAATAATAGTAATAATAATAATAATAATAATAATAATAATAATAATAATAATAATAATGATAATAATAATAATAATAATAATAATAATAATAATAATAATAATAATAATAATAATAATAATAATAATAATAATAATAATAATAATAATAATAATAATAATAATAATAATAATAATAATAATAATAATAATAATAATAATATAATAATAATCTATCTATCTATCTACCTTGGCTGTCTCCCCCAATTGGGTGGTAGCCGACATAAAAAATGAAACAATAAGGGGATTACTTTGCTATATGGGCAATGATGAGGAAGCAAGCGTCCGTTCAGATGACACTGCTGGATTGCCAAAGCCCACCCTTCCGGCTCATCCACAACCTGCGTTGATTCATAAATTACAACTCCCGTACTGCCCCTACCACAGGGCTACCTCTGTAAGATGCATTCCCGTGGTAACAGCAGATGCCCATCAGAGCTGCGTCACAATCGCACGCCACTCATTCCTGTTCCTAGTACGTTCACTTGCTTCCCTCACATCCATCCTCCTATCATTCAGGGCTCTCCTTACTCAATCCATCCACCCAATCCTAGGCCTCCCTCTAGCATTTCTCCCATCAACTCTCGCATTCAACATCTTTTTCAGCAGTCTTTCATCATCCATCCTTTCCACATGGCCAAACCATCTCAGAACATTCATATCTACTCTGGCTGCAAATTCTCTCCTCACCAATTCTTGCTCTCTCCAATTCATTCCTAATCCTATCTAACCGAGATACACCAATCATACTCCTAAGGCATTTCATTTCAAAGACATTTAGTTTCCGTCTCTCACTTACTTTCATACCCCATAACTCTGATCCATACATCAGGCTTGACACAACCACTTCCTCATACAAAACTTTCCTAACATTCATTTCCAACTCTCTATTCTTCATCACTCCTTTCAACGCAACCAACGCTTTGCATCCTTCATTCACTCTGTGATACACATCTGCTTCCACTCCACCATTTGCAGCTATAACCGAGCCTAAATACTTAAACTGATCAACTTCCTCAAGTGTCTCTCCATTCAACATAACATTCAATCCAGCCCCATGCTCATTTCTTGTAAGCCTCATAACCTTACTCTTTCCCATATTCACTCGCAACTTCCTTCTCTCACACACCATTCCAAATTCTGAGACTAACTAACACAGCTTCACCGGTGAATCTGCCACCACCACAGTATCATCTGTAAACAGCAACTGATTCAGCTCCCACTCGTTATCATTCTCATCTACCATGCTCAAACCTTAATCACTCACTCGCTCATTCACCTCTTTTACGACTACATTAATATACAAATTGAACAGTCATGGTGACATCACACATCCCTGTCTCAGTCCCACACTCACTGGAAACCACTCACTCACTTCATTCCCTACCCTCACACATGCTCTACTGCCCTCATAAAACCTCTTCACTGCATGCAACAGATTACCATCAATTCCATATAACCTAAAAACATTCCACATTGCCCAGCTATCAACTTTATCATACGCTTTCTCCAGAATCAAAAATGGAAAATAGACATCCTTACTCTTTGCTAAATATTTCTCAAATAACTGCCTAACTATAAAAATCTTATCTATGCAACCTCTACCTCTCCTAAAACCACTCTGCACTTCCGCGATCACATTTCTGTCTTACACCCCTAAAATTACTGCATTAAAGAAAATAATTAATAAAAATAATAATTATAATTATAATAATAATAGCACTACTACTACTACTACTACTACTACTACTACTACTACTACTACTACTACTACTACTACTACTACTACTACTACTACTATTAATAATAATAATAATAATAATAATAATAATAATAATAATAATAATAATAATAATAATAATAATAATAATAATAATAATAATAATGATAATAATAATAATAATAATAATAATAATAATAATAATAATAATAATAATAATAATAATAATAATAATAATAATAATAATAATAAAAATAATAATAATAATAATAATAATGATAATAATAATAATAATAATAATAATAATAATAATAATAATAATAATAATAATAATAATAATAATAATAATAATAATAATAATAATAATAATAATAATAATAATAATAATAATAATAATGATATTATAATAATAATAATAAAAATAACAATAATAATAATCATAAAAAAAAAAAAATAAAAAAAAAATAAATAATAATAATAATAATAATAATAATAATAATAATAATATAAAAAATAATAATAATAATGATAATAGTAATAATAATAATAATAATAATAATAATAATAATAATAATAATAATAATAATAATAATAATAATAATAATAATAATAATAATAATAATAATACCAAAGGTAATAAAAATAATAGTAAAAATACTAAAAACAAAATTAATAATAATATATATAACAAAAATAATAATAATGATAATAATTGTGAATTGGTGAAATTTATCATGCATTGTAAGAGTGAAACAATTCGCTTTTCATTTGAGTTAACTGCTTTGTGTAACTAAAGGAAGAAGCTGCATATATTAATAAATAAATAAATAAATAAACAGATAAATAAATAAATCAATAAATGCATATATATATGTATATTTATATATATATATATATATATATATATATATATATATATATATATATATATATATATATATATATATATATATATATATATATATATATATATATATATATATATATACATATATATATATATATATATATATATATATATATATATATATATATATATATATATATATATATATATATATATATATATATATATATATATATATATATATATATATATATATATATATATATATATATATATATATATATATGTATATATGTATATATATATATATATATATATATATATATATATATATATATATATATATATATATATATATATATATATATATATATATATATATATATATATATATATATATATATATATATATATATATATATATATATATATATATATATATATATATATATATATATATATATATATATTATATATATATATATATATATATATATATATATATATATATATATATATATATATATATATATATATATATATATATATATATATATATATATATATATATATATATATATATATATATATATATATATATATATATATATATATATATATATATATATATATATATATATATATATATATATATATATATATATATATATATATATATATATATATATATATATATATATATATATATATATATATATATATATATATATATATATATATATATATATATAACTAATAATAATACATATATATATATATATATATATATATATATATATATATATATATATATATATATATATATATATATATATATATATATATATATATATATATATATATATATATATATATATATATATATATATATACTATATATATATATATATATATATATATATATATATATATATATATATATATATATATATATATATATATATATATATATATATATATATATATAACTAATAATAATACATATATATATATATATATATATATATATATATATATATATATATATATATATATATATATATATATATATATATATATATATATATATATATATATATATATATATATATATATATATATATATATATATATATATATATATATATATATATATATATATATATATATATATATATATATATATATATATATATATATATATATATATATATATATATATATATATATATATATATATATATATATATATATATATATATATATATATATATATATATATATATATATATATATATATATATATATATATATATATATATATATATATATATATATATATATATATATATATATATATATATATATAGTATATATATATATATATATATATATATATATATATATATATATATATATATATATATATATATATATATATATATATATATATATATATATATATATATATATATATATATATATATATATATATATATATATATATATATATATATATATATATATATATATATATATATATATATATATATATATATATATATATATATATATATATATATATATATATATATATATATATATATATATATATATATATATATATATATATATATATATATATATATATATATATATATATATATATATATATATATATATATATATATATATATATATATATATATATATATATATATATATATATATATATATATATATATATATATATATATATATATATATATATATATATATATATATATATATATATATATATATATATATATATATATATATATATATATATATATATATATATATATATATATATATATATATATATATATATATATATATATATATATATATATATATATATATATATATATATATATATATATATATATATATATATATATATATATATATATATATATATATATATATATATATATATATATATATATATATATATATATATATATATATATATATATATATATATATATATATATATATATATATATATATATATATATATATATATATATATATATATATATATATATATATATATATATATATATATATATATATATATATATATATATATATATATATATATATATATATATATATATATATATATATATATATATATATATATATATATATATATATATATATATATATATATATATATATATATATATATATATATATATATATATATATATATATATATATATATATATATATATATATATATATATATATATATATATATATATATATATATATATATATATATATATATATATATATATATATATATATATATATATATATATAATATATATATATATATATATATATATATATATATATATATATATATATATATATATATATATATATATATATATATATATATATATATATATATATATATATATATATATATATATATATATATATATATATATATATATATATATATATATATATATATATATATATATATATATATATATATATATATATATATATATATATATATATATATATATATATATATATATATATATATATATATATATATATATATATATATATATATATATATATATATATATATATATATATATATATATATATATATATATATATATATATATATATATATATATATATATATATATATATATATATATATATATATATATATATATATATATATATATATATATATATATATATATATATATATATATATATATATATATATATATATATATATATATATATATATATATATATATATATATATATATATATATATATATATATATATATATATATATATATATATATATATATATATATATATATATATATATATATATATATATATATATATATATATATATATATATATATATATATATATATATATATATATATATATATATATATATATATATATATATATATATATATATATATATATATATATATATATATATATATATATATATATATATATATATATATATATATATATATATATATATATATATATATATATATATATATATATATATATATATATATATATATATATATATATATATATATATATATATATATATATATATATATATATATATATATATATATATATATATATATATATATATATATATATATATATATATATATATATATATATATATATATATATATATATATATATATATATATATATATATATATATATATATATATATATATATATATATATATATATATATATATATATATATATATATATATATATATATATATATATATATATATATATATATATATATATATATATATATATATATATATATATATATATATATATATATATATATATATATATATATATATATATATATATATATATATATATATATATATATATATATATATATATATATATATATATATATATATATATATATATATATATATATATATATATATATATATATATATATATATATATATATATATATATATATATATATATATATATATATATATATATATATATATATATATATATATATATATATATATATATATATATATATATATATATATATATATATATATATATATATATATATATATATATATATATATATATATATATATATATATATATATATATATATATATATATATATATATATATATATATATATATATATATATATATATATATATATATATATATATATATATATATATATATATATATATATATATATATATATATATGAATGATTTCTTACCCCGACCGTGACTTGAACCTAGGACTTATAATTACTAAGTCAAGGAGCTACCAACTACACCACAGAAGGTTAAAAGGATTCCAACCTTATAGCTTAAATCTGCTATACATAAGAATGAATGCATTCTATCTGAATGCCACTATGATCATATTACAGATTCCTCAATCTCAATCGTGGCTTCATTTTCGCATTTAATTCAATTCCCAATCTTTTTCCGAATATACTATAACCAAATAAGCACATTACATATGTGAAAACATGAATAATTTTTTTACCCCGACTGGGACTTGAACCTAGGACTAATAATTACTAAGTCAAGGCTCTACCAATGATTCATGCTTTCACATAGAGAAGAGGTAATATCACACAAAGAAAGATGACAGACAGAAAAAAAGTCAAAGTACAGATGACCCAGAGAAATGGAGGACTAGATAACGATAGTTCTGCTTTTTGAAGGATGATAGGTCTTAAGAATTAGGAAAGACAGAGGGAGGAAGAGAATTACAGAGTCTGGAGGTAGATGGGAAGAAGCAGTCGCTGCACCAACCAATCCGCGACCTACATATCTCCACATAGTTCCTGTGAGATGAAGCCGCTTGATGAGTATTACGCGGCCTCTATAATTCTAGTATTCCCTTATATCTCTCTACATATCCTTTTCTTTCTCTCTCTCTCTCTCTCTCTCTCTCTCTCTCTCTCTCTCTCTCTCTCTCTCTCTCTCTCTCTCTCTCTCTCTCTCTCTCTCTCTCTCTCTCTCTCTCCCTCTCTCTCTCTCTCTCTCTCTTGGTCATGGTGGCAGGTATAGTTACAACAGACTACTGAGTGAGCTCTATAGCTATTGCTGATTTCTGAGGGTTCTTCAGCACAGTTTGATTCCTCACCCTGCCGAGATTCATAGTAAGATACAGACGTCATTTTAGCATCAACAGTGCTTTTTGGGGTCTTTTTGGACTTAGTCTGTAGTTTCGAGAAAAAGCTACCTTTCAGTGGTAAAACCCCATTCGCTTGGCTTACTCGGATGCGCAAATCCGAGTGACGTCATGGTTGCCTCCCTCTCTCGTTGACGTCTCTCCAAGCTAGTGTTGCCACCTCACCTGCCATCATGGACTATTCTGGACTATCCTTCATGGCGGATATCGAGGCTGATGTAGCCCTGTGTGACGAGAATGGCCAGGATATGCGGAATTGGCCTCCTCTTCTACCATGTAGACATCAGCAGCAGCCACGTGGGGTAATGTGCTCTCACCCTCATCCTCAACTTCTGAACTCTGCCTCCTCTAAGCTCCCCATAGACCAGGGGTCTGATTCCAGCAGTGCCTCAACGTCGCCTGCTGCCAAAACGCACAAGACAGACAAGGATGCTGTTCCACTTGCAGCCTTTGGCAGTCCCTTGCCCTTCCCTCTTCCTCCTGCTGTACCTTTGTTGCCTCCTTCAGCTACCTCTTCATCACTCCAGTCAGCTGCACTCTCATCGCTCCCACTTGCTGCCCCAGCCTTTGCTCCCCGGGCAGATTATGTCAAGCTGGGCTTCCAAGAAAACCCCTCCAGCGAAGTGAAGCTTCGTTGGCTTATTGATGTCACCAAAGATTTTTGTCTCAATCTGGAGCTGGCTGTGGTGAAGATGTCTTCGATTACATCACGCTTTGTCTACATCTCGAGGCGTCGCAAGGACATCATTGACAGGGTCACAAGTGGTGATTTTCTTTCTCTAAGTTGCGATATTCAGGACTCGATTGAGAGGCCCCGTAAGTTCCCAACATACCTCGTTTCTCGCTACCCTATTGTACTTGACCCTTCCCTTGCCAAGGAGCTACCAGGAGTGCACACTGCTCGACGGTTCTTTCAGGACGGGGAGCCTATCAACCGTATTGTCATCACCTGGAGTCTCCCTGAACCACCCACACCAGTCGCTGAGTTTTCCTTTCTCCCTTGCCTCCTTTCCTGTGAATTGTGCAGGATGAAGGACGAGCAGCCTTGGTGTTTTAAATGCTGGGGTATTGGCCATATCTCATGCTATTGTTCTGCTCCGGCCAGATTTGCGTGGTGTGCTGCTGGTCATGACACACATTCCTGCCCGCACCGTATACCTGCCTCATCTGCTGCTGCCGCTGATTGTGATACTGCTTCGGGATCCACGTCTCAGCCTCCACCAGACACTTCGCAGTGCAAGTGTGTTCGGTGCAACATGCCTGGGGTCAACGTTTGGCATGGCTGTGCTAGACCGTCTCATGCCACACCGTCCCCGCCACCACCCATCGCCGCACCTTCCTCTCTACGTCCTACTGACTCTGCTGACATCATTGCTCTTCGTAAGGCTGTTGCTACCTTGGAGTCCCACTGTACAGCTCTCACAGCTCGCTTTGATACCATAGGTGCCCGCATTGACAGTATGGTCACCCAGGAAGATACAATGGAAAGGACTCTCGCAAGTTTGGTCGAGTCTCATCATGTTGTTATCGACACCATCACGACTTTCAATTACAAGCTTAATAAGGTCGTCTCCCATCTTGAGAAGTTGACTGATGTGCAGCCCAGGTCTTCTTCACCCCATGCTCCGTCTGACAGTGCCCAGCATACTTCTACCCTCTGCAAAAATAAGAATAAGATTCACTAGTCGCATACAATTTCATGCCATCTCTTGGAATGCCTTTGGAATTAGACACTCTCCTAAACTCGCTGCACTTAGAGCTTATGTTTATCGTCATCATCCGCAGGTTATTTTCATACAAGAGGCTTTTCCTGGTGGTGCTCCACCAGGGAAGGGGGCTCTTATGCTCACAGGGAATGTTTCATATGTGCATAATTCCAGAAGAGGACTCATTACCTACATTCATTCCTCCATACCTCACACGCTCCTTGGTTCTTCTGCACAAGTTGATATGACCTTGCAGCTCTTTGAAATCACTGTCGGGAATGGTACTCTTCGATTGTGCAATGTCTACTCTGCCCCAGGTGTGATTAATCTAGCAGCCCTTCCAATACCTACAGACAGTGGAATGATCTATATGGGGGATTTTAATGCCAGACACCCTGCCCTTGGTGACTCATCTCCCACTCCCAATCGCGGTGGCAAACCTCTGCTCGAATACATCTGCCGCTACCGCCTCACGCGCTGGGATACTGGCGGTGCCACACACGCTCGTGGGGGTCTGTAGATAACATTCTCACAGCTGGCCTTGGGGATACCTAATGTCTCCTGCTCTTCTATCCCTTCTCTCTTTTTTGACCATGTTGCCCTTATCCTGAAATACTCCATACTTCAAACTCCAGCTATCCTCCCCCATCACCGCACCCACATCTCTATCCCTCCCAAATACTGCCTTACTTATATTTCCTTTATCTCTCACCTCCTTCCCAATTTTGTTCTCCTTTCTCCAGACATCTTATACAACTCCCTGGTGAATTCTACACATGAAATCTACACGCATTATGTTCTCAGACCACATGTTCCACGTCGCCCTGAGGCCCATTCCTGGACTCTGGATCAGCGTATTGCCCAGGCAGAAAGGACAGCTGTGGATGCTGGGCTCTCCTTTCAAAGACTGCCCACGCCTGACCACCTGCACCAATATCAGTTGGCGAGGGATGATCTGGTTGCCCTGCAGAAGTGCGTGCACACTGAGTATTGGCAGAAATTTATGGATAGTATTAGCCATCAGACTAGCGCTGGGACTATGTGGCATCTTATAAGGAAGGCTGTCAAAAAAAAATCCACCTGTGCTCTACACCACAGTCCGCTTGAGTATGCTCAGGACCTCATTACTACCTGGTCAGCGCAGTAACAAACTTTCAACCTTCCCGGGAACGTTCAAGAGGCACTCTCCACCCGCCGCAGTGTTCGTAACCTCCACCTCATGGGTGTAGTACTACAGACAGATGAAGAGGATGACATCCTACTCACAGAGGATGAACTATGACGTGCTCTTGCTAGGATTAAGGCTACTGCCCCTGGGGAGGATGGTCTTACATATCAAGTTCTCCATCTTCTTCAGAAAGTTCCTGGTAACCCCCTACTGCAGCTCTTCAATCTTTGCATTTGCTTGGGGTATGTACCCTCTGCCTGGACCAGAAGCACTATTATTCCTCTACCCAAACCTGGAACTAACAAATTTAGGCCTATCTCCCTCACCTCCTGCTTCAGCAAAGTGTTTGAATGCATCCTTCTTGCCCGGCTCATGCACCGTCTACAGGATAAGCTCTCCTCCAGTCTTTATGGTTTCTTCCCACAACGGAGCACACATCACTGCCTCACTGAACTCTACACCCGTCTTTCTCCCACCAGTGTGGTCACCTTCCTGGACCTCAAATCTGCCTTCGATATAGCCAACAGGGAAATTATTCTTGACCAGCTGGTGGATTTTGGAGTTCAGGGGAGCATACTGAAATGGATACGGGGATATCTCTGCAACAGAACATCACGTGTCCTTTTTAAAGGGTCGTATAGCTTCTATGAATGGTTTGAACTGAGCACTCCTCAGGGGGGTGTGCTAAGTCCTTTTCTATTCAAAATCCTTATGCATCGTCTACTCTCCCTCCTTCCTGTCATCCCTGGTACTAAAGTTACCTGCTATGCGGACGACATATGCATTCACACGACCTCAACTCATGACCTTCAGCTCATGCTCAATGTTTGTTACGTGTCTGCTACCTCCTGTGGCCTTATTATCTCCCCAGAAAAAAGCAGGATATTTACTTCATACTACTGCAGAGCGCGGCCCGCATTCACCATGGGTGGTAATGTCATCCCTCACTGCACACAGTACTCGTATTTAGGAGCACCAGTTCGGATCACCCCAGCTATACCTGTACGTCAACGAATTCATCCCATTGTGAAATGCCTTCTTGAAAGTCTGGAGCCCCGCTTTGCCCCTATCAAGTGGCTTGCCAACAATGCTGCAGGTGTCTCCATCCCAGTGGCGAGGACCCTCTACATCCTACTACTTCGGTCAGTGGTCGACTATCTGTCTCCTGCCTTGTGTCAACTTCCTAGACCAGCACTCAAGCCACTTGAAAAGTTCCAGATTCAAGTCATGCGATTTATCTTGGGATGATCTCTCTCTACCCGTACTGTGAGTATGAAGTTGGAGCTCAACTTGCCCCCTCTTGTGGAGAGGATTTATACCAAAGTGTCCTGTTTTAATGTTAAGTGTCTTCACTACCCCCTTCTTGCTCCGTACTTCTCTGCTGTCATGAGGACGTCCTTGGATCCAGACGCACCCAGGCTCCCACTTTGAGCAGGAGGTCATAACCTTATCAGGGTGGTGAGTGACATTCTCCGTGGCCTTGACATCGACCTGCCTGTGCGTGTCCCCCTCCCCACTGACACATTTTCACCGGCCTCGAAGGATGTCTATCCCCCCCTGCAGAGACAGTTAGCTCTGGAGACTATCGCTGATGTGTCCACGTCTGTCCCTACAGCACACCACGTCTATGTTGATGGTTCTCTGCAAGCAGATGGAAGGGCGACATGTGCTGTGTTTTCTCCGACCATGGAGCCGCCTGTGCCGGCTGATTCATGGATTGTCCGTAGACTACCCACCTCGTCGAGCTCCACCTACTGTGAACTGAATGCCATCTTGGATGCCGTGACTCTCCTTGTTCGACGACGAGTGAATGGGGTAATAATTTGTGACTCCCAATCGGCCCTACGTGCCCTATCCTCGCCAAGACCCATCTGTGGCCGTGCTGTGGGAGATATACTATGTTGCCTCGCTGCCACTCGGGATGCTTCTCTTGTTGTGTCGTTTGTATGGACGCCCTCTCACATTGGGCTGACTGGCAACGACACAGCGGATCGTCTTGCCAAGGTGGCCTGTATGCTGGATGGGCATGCTGTGCACACTGAGCCCTCCCTCCGATGCCTACGTAACATCATCTACTCAGCTGGGTTTGCCATGACTGTCTGGCGCATGGATGCGGAGAGGGCCAACAGTGTGTCCATACAGCACCATGATCACTTTCTTCACAGTCGCTACAAGTATCACAGACGCGGGTTAATGGTGTAGAAAAACAATGTAGTTAGTGCTCGGCTCAGAATGGGGTATCGGCCTTTATGGCAGGTCTCCCAGACTCTAGATATGCCACAGTACACCTCCTGTAAATTATGCGACCGTCCTAATGCTAACACTCTTCACCACTATTGTCTTCAGTGCCCCACAGTGAGAGATGTATTACCACATGGTCAGAACTTAATACAGATCTACTCGTTTTTGCTTAATGATGACAACCTTGATGTTATTCTTCTCGTTATACTCACTTTGGTGGCCATTAATTATATTGTTATGTATATAATATTATATAATTTCTTTGTATGTTGCTGTATAATTCTGTTTTGTTTTTGTTTTTAATGTGTTTGTGTGTTCTATGCTTCTCTGAGCTTTACTTTTGAATATAATGTACTTTGTGCTGCCATACTGTGAGTTGTGTGTTAGTATGCAGCAATGTTTTATCAATGTGTACACCTCCCTGTAAGCTATGTTCTATTCTTGGTTGTGTATCCATTTGAAGCATTATGTTGCCATTGATTTTGTATGTGTTCATGTAATGTCTGACGCCTTGGAGCAATAAATTAATAAAATAAAATAAAATAATCTCTCTCTCTTTCTCTCTCTTTTTCTCTCTCTTTCTCTGACAGTACATATATGAAGAAATCAATCAGCAGTAATTCCAAACTATTAGTGAGATGGAACGCTGTCATATGTATCCAATTATATACTTGAAAATGAGGGCATTAGGTCTTATGACGTGAATCTTCTCAAACGATCAATGCTCGCTTACGGAAATCACACAATGAAAGGTAGATGTTCATTGCTTCATGTAATATATTGAATATCCGAACACTTTAAAAGTTCTCTCATAGCTTAAATAGTTGTGTTCATCACGTAATTATATTTGAACAGAAAATGATCA
>JAXCGZ010009793.1:0-5000 GCA_037179515.1 Halocaridina rubra | reverse complement strand
TTCACTGCATTAGGTGATATCATGAAGGCTTTTTTGAATCCCAAAAAGCACCCAAAGAGCTGCTTAACAACATTAGTGAATATATTGCAGGTTTCTAACATACAGAGCTCATTTTTCAGGTGCTTGGTGTTGTCTGATGCACTGGCCTTCTCTCTCTCTCTCTCTCTCTTTCTCTCTCTCTCTCTCTCTCTCTCTCTCTCTCTCTCTCTCTCTCTCTCTCTCTCTCTCTCTCTCTCTCTCTCTCTCTCTCTCTCTCTCTCTCTCTCTCTCTCTCTCTCTCTCTCTCACTCTCACACACACACACACACACACATGTGCCTTCAGGCACACGGACACGGACATGTTCAGACACACTTATGTCACCTACGTGAGGCCACAACTCGACTATGCAGCCCCTTTTGGAATCCGCACTTGACACAGCACACAGCTAAGCTTGACACAGTTCAAAGACATGCCACGACACTGGTGCCAGCACTACGCAATCTCTGTTACGACGAGAGGCTGAGGGCATTAGACTTGCCATCACTCGAAGCTAGAAGAGTAAGGGGGGATATGGTGACAGTCTTTACATTCCTTTATGGTTATGATAGAGTGGATAGGGATCGATATTTCGATATGGCTGGCTCTAGCACTAGAGGTCATAGTTTGAAGCTTCGGAAGAAAACTTGTTTGCAGGATGTAAGGAATACTTTTTCAGTGTAAGAGTAGTTGATAATTGGAATTCGCTAAGCGAGGAGGTAGTTAATGCTACCTCAATCCATAGTTTTAAGGACAGGTATGATAAGTATCACTAAGTCTAAAAATGGAACCGATCAGGAGACGGGAAGATACGAGCTTTGGGCTCTTTCCCGTAAACACAATTAGGTAATCACAATTAGGTAATCACACACACACACACACACACACACACACACACACACACACACACACTTTTAACAGCTGAATTAATTCATTTGTGAATAAATAGCAGATTATTTTTCATACATTCTCAAGATCTTACACACAAATATATATACGTACATGCATTAATAATATATATATATATATATATATATATATATATATATATATATATATATATATATATATATATATATATATATATATATATATATATATATATATATATAGCTTCATGTATTTTCCTTAGAATAATTTAGAGATAAAGCACGTATTAAAAACTATAAAGGTTTTTCGTTATTAGTTTGACTTCGTAAAAGCATTTTTGCTTTCATGTAACTTTTACTAACCTGAGAGCAACTAAGAAGCTGCTGATGGGTAAACATTAATCTTTGTACTCACCAAGCCACTTGAAGATAAAAAAGTGGGGATAGTGATAATTTTCGTGTGATTGTAGCATCTCTGATCTCAGTAGGCTCAATGAGTACACTATTAAGTATGAGGGTGGAATCTTCGCTTTTAACAGTAACTCTAAGAATATTTTATTTTGATTAGGACAGTGTTCTTCAAACTTTTTTTCAATGTCGTTCACCCTAGGGTAAATATTTAAAAAATCTGTCCACCCTAACCTTTCAACAGCGGTAATACCTCCCATTCCTGATCTTATGTATCTTATTCTATAGCCTGGGCAAGATAAAAAAAAAAGACAGTTTATTTCTGATTTTTGTATGTAATCTATTTACAACTTTATCGTGTCCACCCAAAGTTGGACCGTCTACCCAGTTTGAACAACACTGGATTAGGACAATAATATTCATAAAAAAACCTTTGCACATCCCAATTTATGCTCCTTCAGAGAAGTAGTGATGCCTCTTCCCCACTATTAGCAGTTTTGCTTAAACACTTCCTAGAAGTGACTATTGGCCTTCAGCCAGTTATTTCGCGGTTATCCAACTTCTCAGATATGTGAGAAGCTCAATGAGCAAAGGGAAGCCATGGAAGCGCATTACTCAGAAAACGAGCAAAGATTTAATAGGTCTCTCTCTCTCTCTCTCTCTCTCTCTCTCTCTCTCTCTTTCTCTCTCTCTCTCTCTCTCTCTCTCTCTCTCTCTCTCTCTCTCTCTCCTCTCTCTCTCTCTCTCTCATATATATAAATGGAAAACGACCATATTGCCACTATATAACAACATTATCAGATCCCATCAAGAATATACAGTACAATTCTGGGAGCCGCACTTTAGCAAAGACATAGACAAATTAGAGTCAGTATAAATAAGGGCCACGAAATTAATTCCATCCGTCTGCATTAGGTCTTACTAGAAAAGATTGGGAAATCTCAATTTGTTCTTTTTTGCAAGTAGACCACTGAAAGGAAAGTTATCGAATGCTTTAAAATTCTCAAAGCATATACGATTATACCACCCGAAAGTCTGTTTACGTTAGTATCAAATCTTCCAACACGCAGAAATAGTATGAAGCTGAAAGGACACAGAGTCAGCCTCGATAGCAATGTTGTTATGTGAAGCAGTCTTCCAGAATACGTAGAGATCTGGATATACAAAATAAGACTGCTACATCTGTAATGAAATTTGTTTTGTCAAAAGGCAGATTTTAGAGTTGTAGCTATGTGCAGGTTCTCGTCATGGTTAGTTAGCTCAATAGTGTTTCCTCTCTATGTTAGCCAACTTTCTTTTTAACAGCTTAGGTAGGACCAATGTGCTGTCCAAGTTTCGTGTCGTGGGCATACCAGATAAAAGAAGATTTCTATGGAGTAGTCCGGAATAAAGCAACGCCACCTTTCACATGTTTTCCAAGTCCTTCAGATATGTGTACTAATGTTTTGAATGTGAGGCTTTGAAGTAGAGTAACTGCTAATGAACTGCATTCTATACATGGCAGCCATTTCGGTGGATTGAAAAAAATATACATATATATTCGTATATATTTATTCTGTTGATTACACACTAATATAAAATGTTTTTCATATTTCTATCCTCATCTATCTAAGTATTTCGTAATGTCCTCATTGCTAGGCATGTTCTCATCATGCAAGAGTTGGGATAAGATTAGATAAATATTTATGATTCAAATACTTTAAAAGATATGTACGATTCTTCAGTCACCTCCCAGAATATGCTATCATTCACAGCACAATCAAACTATCAATATTTAGCATCAATGACTCGTCAGATGTGAAGGAATAATATGAGGCGTGTAACGAATATCCAAGAATATTCAGTGTTGATGCAGGCATAAAATAAGAACCTTAACTGAAGGAAGACTTAACATTGAACTGTCCTGGACAGCCCTATTTAAGTTCAAAAAACCTTCAGCTGTAGCATCACAACGGGCGGCTGATGCCATGGACCAACCTACTAAATGGTTGGCCTATGGCACCAGCCGCCCGTTGCGATATTACAGCTGAAGGTCATTTAAACTTAAATAGGGCTGTCCAGAACAGTTCGATGTTAAGTCTTCCTTCAGTTACAGTTCTTTTTCTATGCCTACATCAACACTGAAGATTCTTGGATATTCGTTACACACCTCATATTATCCCTTCACATCTGACAAGTCATTCCACTCTCCGGTTCTGTTTCTCTTCATTTTATGTATTCTTCGTGCCCAGACCTGATGAGGGCTTTTTTATTTTATTATTTTTTTGGCCCTTTCTGGTGTCACAATCATAAAAAAAAAAGTTAGCGGTAGCTCCATTAATATGTTCAAAAGCAGGATAGACTGCCACCGGTCAGTAACAGGTTCACACTAATTCAATGCACCGATACCACACAAAGTTGTTTCGTCAATGAAAATTGCTATGTGCAGTTTCTTCCTCTGAAAGATGTTAAAAGAACAAAAGGATTTTATATTCATAACTATAAATACAACCATTATTAATAAATCATATATAAATAAAGAGGCAAAAATAAAAAAAAATGCATGGCATGCTTTAGAGTAAGGTAATGGTATAATCCCAGTTCCTACAAGAGTGGCATATTGGCAATTATATATATATATATATATATATATATATATATATATATATATATATATATATATATATATATATATATATATATATATATATATATATATATATATATATATATATATATATATATATATATTTATATATATATATATATATATATATATATATATATATATATATATATATATATATATATATATATATATATATATATATATCTATCTATATATATATATATATATATATATATATATATATATATATATAAATATATATATAAATATATATATATATATATATATATATATATATATATATATATATATATATATATATATATATATATATATATATATATATATATATATATATATATATATATATATATATATATATATATATATATATATATATATACATATATATATATATATATATATATATATATATATATATATATATATATATATATATATATATATATATATATATATATATATATATATATATATATATATAGTAAGGAAGCCCATCAGTGAAACAAAACTTATAAAACTTATAAAACAATGCTATATTTCGGATCCTAACTGGATCCCTTCTCAAGCACAACAAGTTGTGCTTGAGAAGGGATCCAGTTAGGATCCGAAATATAGCATTATTTTATAAGTTTTATAAGTTTTGTTTCACTGATGGGCTTCCTTACTATTTAGTGCTGTATATTAACAGTTTGTACTTATATATATATATATATATATATATATATATATATATATATATATATATATATATATATATATATATATATATATATATATATATATATATATATATATATATATATATATATATATATATATATATATATATATATATATATATATATATATATATATATATATATATATATATATTTATATATATATATATATATATATATATATATATATATATATATATATATATATATATATATATATATATATATATATATATATATACTGTTGATTTAAAGGAGAAGTTATTTCTAACTAAATGTGAATAGGTGAAGGATATATCGTCTCCCAGTACAACTAAGGCCAGGCCACAATGAATGGACCGTTAGGTCTGTATG
>JAXCGZ010009792.1:67500-78793 GCA_037179515.1 Halocaridina rubra | reverse complement strand
ACTCCAGCAGTGCCATCTGAAGAGTCGCTAGCTCCCTCGTCATAGCTCATAGAGCAAAATAATCCCCTTACTGTTTCTCCTTTTTATGTCGCCTACCACCCAAATTGGGGGAGGCAGCCAAGGTAAATGTATGTATGTATATTTTCTTCCCGCAAAGAGTCAAGCTTTCTTGCTTTGGCGCAACCATTCCTCTTATAGAGGGGAATGTGGCTCTTGTATGTAGATTATTTAAAGGTACAATGTATGTATTATATAATCCAACTATAGGTACTGGGAGAGGAAGCTAGTTCAGCTCAGTGCTGCTCCCAAAGCCCGGATCAGTGGGGAAAGGCAGATGTCAGAAAGGATAGGATGCCCGTTCGTAAAACTCAAAGCCAAAACCTAACCTAACCCCCTTACCTAGCATAACGTAGCCTTACAAGCTGGTGTAAAGCAGGGAACCCATATGAATAGTGGAAGAAGTGGTGAGAAAGAAGACAGCAGAGGCAAATGCAACATGGCCGGCGTAACAACATTTCCAAAGAAAACGATCGAGGTTAATTAGACAATATTAGACAGATAATTAAACATAATTAGACAAACTTTAAGTAACTAATGACAAATATACTAAACAACTTGAAGAAAACAAGGGCACTCTCAGGGGCTGCTGCTGCTTCACAAACATTAACTATTTACTGAGAGAGAGAGAGAGAGGAGAGAGAGAGAGAGAGAGAGAGAGAGAGAGAGAGAGAGAGAGAGAGAGAAATGCTTGTTAATAATCTCTGAAATGATACACCAGTAGTGTGTGATATATAGATAGTATACAGATAGATAGATAGATAAATAGATAGATAGATAGATAGATACATAGATGGATAGAGATAGATATAGAAAGAGGACACAACATAGAATTCTGTAACTTTCAGAGTAAAATGATTCGTAAAAGGATTTCTGTGAACTACACTTTGTCTTTCTTCACAAAAATACGAATACATTACGTACAGTAGTCCAATAGTTCAAAGCATATGCAAAGATAATTTTTAATAAGTTTGTGTGTTAGTTTAACGAAATAATAATAATAATAATAATAATAATAATAATAATAATAATAATAATAATAATAATAATAATAATAATAATAATAATAATAATTGTCACCTCGGGTTTTTATTTTCGTAATCTCTTCCACTGGAGTTTCCCTTGAATTTCTATTGTGCGAAAACTCTTAGAGGTGTTGAATAAATCATTTGAAAATCAAAGCTGCCCATCATAGTGAGGTGGTCGCCTAACTCCAGCGGTCGTCTAAGAGAGAGAGAGAGAGAGAGAGAGAGAGAGAGAGAGAGAGAGAGAGAGAGAGAGAGAGAGAGAGAGAGAATCTTGCTTCGTCGTAGACGCCACTCGGGCTGATAATTATGTCTGTCAGGGAAGGGTTGGAGATACGCCCTTCTTGCCGCCAGTTTTAAGAAGTCACGGTTAATTACATTTGCATCGTAATTAAGAAATTAAGACAGCACACAGCCAAATTTTCATGTAGATTGCTTTCATTTGCTATTTTTCTAACGAGTGGCTCTTTTTTCATCATCTTCCTCATATTCTCTCCCTCTCCCCCCCTCTTCCTCATGTCCCTCCTTTCTTCCTCTCCTAGTTCAAGGCTCTTTCGACCCACTATGCAATGCGATCCAAATCTTGAGTGTGAAGAAAGGTGCAGGAGGGAGGAAAAAATTGGAGGTGAGGTGAGGTGCTGGATGAAGCGCGGTTGAGTTTTGGCGGCAAGGACCCTCGGGCTGTTTTCGATGGCGCTAGGGAAAAAAAAGGATGGAAAGAAAAGAGGGTAGAGGAAACTGAAAAGGAATAAAAGGGAAGAGTAAAAGGGGGGGGGCGAGAGAGGAGAGAAAGAGAGGGGATCGAGAAATACGAAGAGGAATGAGCAGGGGCGAGGGAGAGAGAGAGAGATTTTACCACTGCATATAAAACAATAGATAGCGTCGTCGGCCTCTCGGAAAGATGATTTTAATTAACCGCGTAATGACATTGGATTTGCCATTCAGATTTCTTCCGCTGGGATTAAGTCACGGCGTAGAGGACTTTTTTTTTTTCCCCCGTTACTTTTGTGCATTCTCTCCAATGTGCAAATTTTATTTTAAAGTTTCCCTCTCTCAACCTGTCTCATTTATATATTATCAGGTTCTCTTGAAAATTATCAACGTTTGTGGATTATATAAATGAATGTTAAGAGATTAAAATAAATTAAAATTAAACTTCAAGTTTTGTTTTGCTTGTAGGAGTCCAGGACAGCTCGATGTTAAGTCTTCCTGTAGTTACGGTTCTGTTCCTAAGCCTACATCTACATCGAATAATCTGGTTTTTGCGTCACACAACTTTATCATTCACACCTGACTAGTCACAACACTATCAACCACGTCCCGGTGTCCCTGAAAAAAAAAAGTATAATGTTGAACATTTAAACACTTTCTGGAATATTCTACTCACATTTTTTTTTCTTTTAATTTTCTGTAGAATCTTTTAATGCTATCATAAGCCCTTTTTTAGGTACTTTTTTTTTTTAATAATAAAGTCGTCCTTCATACCTATAATTTACTGCTATGATTATAGGGCTATCTACTATTTTTTTTTCTATTAACAGATATCGGATATTTTTTTCTATTATTCCCATTCTCTGTACTTCGCTCTTGCTTTACATTACAAATGCACTAAACACCTGCAAGCTCAGTCTATGCACAAAAGTGCACGTAGTTAAATTAAGTCAAAATATAGTTAGGGTTGCAAGGAACAAATGTGCGATCAGGAATTTACCAGTGACCCCTGAACATTAAATAACCCCGGTAATTGTTAGGTTAGGTTGGATTAGGTATTAACCTATCCTAACCTAAACAACCTAAGAGATTATTTAATGGTGATTCCTAGTCCCCTCTCTTCGCCCCAGTTAGTCGACTTTTACGACACGCAGGGGAACACGGAGGACGTATTCTTAACCCCCAAAAATAATTCAATCTCTCTTGCAATATGTATCAGTCTTTCACACATCGATTTCTAAACCTTTTCTAGTCATCCCAAGGTTCCCTCTCCTCTTCTTACCTGACCCTTTTCTTAATTTTTTTTCCTTCTCTCTCATTCTGCTGACTTAACCAAGTTGCAATTTTTGAAAGGCTAATGACCTAGACTTCCCTAATTTTCAAGTAAAGCTGAAAAAAAAAAGATATTCTGGAGGAAAAATCGTCCACGGTACATTAAAAATGTATCCTATACTGAATTTGCCCATTTGGAATTTTTGGGTTAAGAGGCAAGGGGGGGGCGGGGGATTCTGATCAACACACAACAAGGGGGTTCTAATATAGGCTACAAAGTCTTACATGCTAGGAAGACTGTGTCAGTGATTTTATTATTTTACACTTTATTTCTTATATCTCGTAAGCCATCTTATCTCTTACTTACAGGAGTTCTAACATTTTATTAAGACTACTTAGTGGTTGTAATATATATATATATATATATATATATATATATATATATATATATATATATATATATATATATATATATATATATATATATATATATATATATATATATATATATATATATATATATATATATATATATATTCTTTTTTTTCTTACTCAAGTAACTGATGAGTTCTTGTTGAATATGACATTTATTATTATTATTATTATTATTATTATTATTATTATTATTATTATTATTATTATTATTTCTATCATTGGAAAATTCTTACTTCTAGACCAGTGGTTTTTAACTTGGACGAAAGCGCCGGGTGTGATGAAGGGGGGAACGGGTTATTGGGTGCGCTTGGAGGGGGGGGGGCGAGCTAACAAAATTCATTTCTTTACTTCACTGGAAACTGTTATACATGTCATGGCTGTTATATTTACTTATATAAAAGAAAAGCTAAACCCTAAAATAATGCACACCATTACTATCGATAAAAACTTTCTAGCCAATAGAAAAAAATATATTTTTAGAAGAATGTTCGAACACGAATTAATGCCGATATGACACGCGCAAGCTGGTAAAACAAAAATGTTGCCCTTTGCCAATTTATTTTTTATTTCATTCAATTATTCCTCATGCTAAAAAAAAATGGATCATCTATGAATAGATATTCTTGCAAATTAATTAAATTAAATCATTTTTGATGACAGAAAATTCGTAGTTTGTAGCAATCGTAATATTTTGAAAATTAGCAAAACGAAAGCCTTTGGGCAACGCTTCCCCGGCAAACCCTTTGGATTTCAGTCTTGCTTATCTACTTCGTGAATAGTAAACTTTCGTGATTTTTGTTTAGTGTCATAATTATATAAAATTATAAGATGGGATGATTATATATAATTATATGATGGGATAGGCCTTCGAATTTTTATGACGAGTGGAAAAAGAAGTGTCGTCAGTACTTGATGGAGTGCCTTCCCATCCGTTAATAATGAGCAAATGTGCTTTGGATGGGTGAAAAAAAAAAAACACGTTCTCAAATGAAGCATTGGAGCCCTCAAGAAGGGTTGAACATATAAGAAAAATTCATCCTGTAAAAGAACATGATAAAGAAAATCTCGCAAGATCTCATTAAGCACATGGACGCCATTAAATTCACATTGAAGGTAAATTAACAATTTTAAACATTTATTCACATTTTCCTACGAAAATTGGGTAGGTTAAAGTTTAGCGGGGCATGCCGCTCAACGACCTCATCCCACCCCTCAGGTAAGTAGTCGACTGAATGTTACGTATGTATTTTTAGTTAGGATAGCAAGATGGGGGGTTCCAGGGGGGGCGAAGCCCCCTGACTAAGAGGTTAGGTAAGTATTTTTAGTTAGGATAGTAAAAAATTGTTTCCTATGCCTAGTTTCACCATTTTTGTTGTGTGTTCATCCGCCAGTTCTCTAGTCAGAGCCTGTCGCCATCTATTGGTAGGTTTTGAACATTGGCATGCCCAAATGTTAAATCTTATACTCTGTAATATTTTAATAAAATTATTTTTTCATCTACATCAAGAAAATTTATTCATATTTCCTGCCTTTCCCAAATTGAAGGGGGGCGTTGGAATATGCAACGAGTTGAAAGTGGACGCTACACACACACACACACACACAAAGGTTAAGAACCACTGTTCTATAGCTTCATTTTACTTGGCTTAATTATTGTACAACCTAACCCACCGCTTCAAAATAAAAAATAAAAAAATAAAGAAAAATAAAGCTACCTCATCGCCTAAGTAAAGTCTCGGGTTAAATTCACCAGATTTTAGAACGAAATAAGCCTAGAGACGATCATTGTAAACTGATGATTTTAATTAATTGTATTTCCTTCACTAAATGGTAAATGTTTACTTTCGCTCTCCTCCAAAGAATTTAATATAGAAGATCTGGAATATCTAAAACAACTGAAAACTTCCATTCTTTTTACTGCCATCACTAAGTGGTATATATTTACTTTCGCTCCCCTCCAAAGAATTAAATGCATAAAACATGAGATAAATATCTGAAACAACTAGAAACTAGTTTCATAGATAGCCTAATAAACAGATCTCACTATAAAAGAAAGTAAATATTTTCCCAGATAAATTTGTACAAGTTATCATATTTAATAAGTTTAAAGAAAGCCTTATTTTCTAGAAATGTACATAGGCCTAAATATCCCAAATCGGACCTATCTGGGTACGTTAACTAGAATTCAGTCAATATAGCATTAAAAAAAAAATAAGCCTAAGAAACATGGGTACGGTACGCGGGCATTGGACATTAGTATGGCAATTTATGAACTATTAAATCCATATTTTACGATTATATATTAAAATAAAACGCCTATTAATGAATAACTAGTGTTGCAATAAGGCAACTACAAAACTTTAAAAAACAGACATATGGCTGATAAAAATTACAGTAAATTATAGTAAAGTTTTGCCTTTCCTTGGGACGTTCTCATGTCCATGCTAGTTGCAGTGAACCGGACATTTCAGGGCACAATATTTAACGTCGAAGTAATCCTTTCATGAGAGCGGGATTACATAAAGTTTGTCCCGGGACTGTCGAAGACACATTACCTTGTCCTGACAATGGTTGGTGTGAATTAAACAAGGATTTTTTTTTTTTTTTATTGTATGAAATGTCTCTTAATGGACGGCTGTTAAGCGCGTTGCTATAGTTAATAATGTTTTTTTTTTCTTCTACTTCAAAATAATATTATTTGTTAATTTCCACGACTTGAAGTGATTAAGTAATATCTTAATGTATTTTTCCTTAAGTTTGGCGTAACTTAAGGAATTAAACATTTTTTTTTAGTAAAGAACCATTCGGGTATATATTTTTTTTCTGCGGGCCACAAGTGGAAGGTCCGCTCACCCTCAAGGGTGAACATCCAACAAAAAAAAAAAAAATATTTTTTTTTTTTTACTCAAAATAATAATGTTTATTAACCTCAGCCCCGTCACGGTCTGAGGTTAGTAAGGACATAATTCTCTCTCTCTCTCTCTCTCCTCTCTCTCTCTCTCTCTCTCTCTCTCTCTCTCTCTCTCTCTCATGAATTTGTATTATCTTATACACCTTGCAATGCGTCATATAAAAGTTGAAATCTCTTCTGGATGTATGTATGCACGTGTGTAAGTAGGCTATGAAGATGTGTATATATGTATGTAGGCTATGCAGATTTGTGTTGTTATGTAGGCTATGTAGACGTATGTACGTATGGGTGATTGGATACTTACGTATATATATGTAAAACGTATATAAGTATGTACTTCATTATTCGTGTATGTACATTGTCATATTTAATAGGGGTCAGAGAGTACATAAATGTTCGGAAACTGGATCCACCAGGAACTTAGAAATGCTGTGTTGTTAATAGATTGCCATGGTAATAGAACACCTGTTTGAATATGCTCTAAAAAGGTGTATGCAAAAGTTTCCTCATGTACACTTTTTTTCATGTATACTTTTGTGTGTTATTCACTTTCCCTGTATCCATTTATTTTTTTCTTGGATCAATCTCAGATTAGGCACCTGATATAAATACTGGTGCTTAATCTGGGATTGAGGTTGGGTTATGTTAGGTAAGTCACATCTTAGGCAGTCCCGCATAAGGTACCGAAATGATTTGTCAGGTGGCCGGCCGTTCGAGGATTCTATTTATTTATTTATTTATTTGTGTAAATCTTGTCACAAAACTTCATTTTAAATCCATTTTTAATTTTTTTTTTCTGGGGGGAAATTATTTTTTGTACGTAAGGTAAGGTTACGGTAGGTTACCGTAAACTACTACTGATAATAATAATGCAATGCAATGATTATCTTTGTAATGGGGGAGGCAGAGTCAAAGCACACATTCACAAGAAGCCAAATCCGTGGCCGGTAATAAAGTCACAGGTAAAAATTCAGGTTTGGTACATTTGTTTAGCTAAGGTTAGGTTAGATTTTTTTTTTTTTTACCAGGATTCACCAAATCACCCCTTTTTGCTTTTTGGGGATAAAGGGTCTTCATAATAATAATAATAATAATAATAATAATAATAATAATAATAGTCTATTTAGCTAACAATAGACTATTTCATCGTCTCTGCTTAACGCTTAAACGGAGCGGTGCAAGTGATAAGCCAGTGTTTGTTGCGTTTTCCACACCACTTATGGTTCTTTTTCTATGCCTACATCAACACTGAATATTCTTGGATATTCATTACACATCTTTTATTATCCCTCCACATCTGACAAGTCATTACACTCTCCATCTCTGTTTCTATTTACTTTATGTATTCTTCGTGCCCAGGCCCGATGAGGGCTGGTTTATTTCATTATTTTGTTGCCCGTTCTGGTGTCATAATCATAAAAAAGAAAAGAAAAAAAGACGAAGTCACACAGAATACTGTGTTTTGTGTGAATACGTCGAACACGGTATGCTCCATGAGGGCATTTATTATTATTATTATTATTATTATTATTATTATTATTATTATTATTGTTATTATTATTATTAGTAGTAGTATTATCTATAATTATTATTATCTTTATTATTATTATTATTATTAGTAGTAGTAGTAGTAGTAGTAGTAGTAGTAGTAGTAGTAGTTAGTGTGACAGTGTAACCCAAAACTGTAACATGGGATAACCTAACCTGAATCTAATGTAACCTAACTTTTTAAGAAAATAATTTCCAAAAAATGCCTTCAAATTTGTAAGCAGTATGAAAACTTTTCATGAAATAAATAAAAGATGCGGAGCTTATATCAAACGAAGTGTTAATGAAAATGTCCAAAAATGTTTTAATTATAAGTTCTAGTGCTTTATATATGTTTTGAATTTTATAATTACTTCATTTACGGAATGATTATGGAAAAAACTCATCGCTACTAAGAAATATTGCCGAGTTCGTCTATGTATAAAAGTTGTCATGGACTAATTTTAACCTTATGTCTCTATCTCATTACTGAAGATGGTGTAATTTCGTAATCTCCCTCTCTCTCTAATATACTTTGTAGATTGGACTCCTTTGGTTCAGAGATAGATAGATAGATAGATAGAGTGCGTGTGTGGTGTGTGTGTGTGGTGTGTAAAGATTGCTTATTCATTGTTCACCGATTTTTTAAACTTGTCTGCACCTCTAACCACTTGGAGATAGATAGCTAGATAGATAAGAGGGAAAGACAAAGAGAGAGAGAGAGAGAGAGAGAGAGAGAGAGAGAGAGAGAGAATATTGAAGTGAATTCAAATGATTTCTTAATAAACGGCGCTCTCATGTGGTGGTTGAAATTATCACCGGATGTACCGGGTGCTGATATGCTTATAAAAAAAGATATGTGATATCTACAAGCAGATTCAAATTTCAGTTTCTCTCTCTCTCTCTCTCTCTCTCTCTCTCTCTCTCTCTCTCTCTCTGCAATGTTTTATCAATGTGTACACCTCCCTGTAAACTATGTTCAATTCTTGGTTTTGTATCCATTTGAAGCATTATTTGTATGAACTCATGTAATGTCTGACGCCTTGGCGCAATAAATTAATAAAATAAAATAAAAAATAATCTCTCAGTGGTAAGAAATATGAACGAACTTTCAAATTAATTTTACTTAAAGAATTTAATATTGTAGGGTCTCTCTCTCTCTCTCTCTCTCTCTCTCTCTCTCTCTCTCTCTCTCTCTCTCTCTCTCTCTCTCTCAGTGGTAAGAATTATAAACGAACTTTCAAATTAATTTTACTTAAAGAATTTAATATTGTAGGGTCTCTCTCTCTCTCTCTCTCTCTCTCTCTCTCTCTCTCTCTCTCTCTCTCTCTCTCTCTCTCTCTCTCTCTCTCTCTCAGTGGTAAGAATTATAAACGAACTTTCAAATTAATTTTACTTTAAGAATTTGATATTGTAGGGTCTCTCTCTCTCTCTCTCTCTCTCTCTCTCTCTCTCTCTCTCTCTCTCTCTCTCTCTCTCTCTCTTTCAGTGGTAGGAATTATAAACGAACTTACAAATTAATTTTACTTACAGAAGTTGATATTGTAAGGTCTCTCTCTCTCTCTCTCTCTCTCTCTCTCTCCTCTCTCTCTCTCTCTCTCTCTCTCTCTCCTCTCTCTCTCTCTCTCTCAGTTTTAAGAATTATAAACGAACTTGCAAATTCATTTTACTTAAAGAATTTGATATTGTAGGCTCTCTCTCTCTCTCTCTCTCTCTCTCTCTCTCTCTCTCTCTCTCTCTCTCTCTCTCTCTCTCTCTCTCTCTCTCTCTCTCTCTCTCTTAATGATTTGGCTTCAGGACTACCCAACGGAAAGATCTGCATTTTTTCAACTCGATTCTGGGACGAAAATATGAATCTTAAATATTATATTTTATGAATGTTTGATATTTCATTAGATATTCCCTATATTATTATTATTATTATTATTATTATTATTATTATTATTATTATTATTACCACTTGAGTTACGAAATATATATATGGAAGGACACGCTTGTTTCGTATCGTTTTCTAGGGTAAACATTCACTTATCTGACCAAAGAAAAATAAATCTTATCCTTTAAAAAAAAATGAATTTCAAGTATACTATACACATGGCTTGTTGATCATCTTTGCCGACAGTTTTTGTTCATGCTCATATAGGGTCGCTGTTTCTCACTAGCTTATTAGAGACGAGTGTCGGTTGGTTTTGGTTAACAGATTTTTGCGACAGGAAGCCCTTACTTTACAGCCAACCTCACCACTGATCCTGGCTTGGTACAGGCACCGGAATAGGACGTGTTGCTTTCCTCAAAAGTTCTCATCCTACTTCATACTAGGGATGCGAGTATATGTAGACTACATATATATGTATTCATACATACATATATAAGCACACCACCACACAAATACATTCAGTACATATTTAAGGTATTTGTCTATTTCTTATGTATTCTCGTAGATACAGAGCGAGAGGCGTGGTCAGTATGTGATTTACCTGCATAATTACCAGGTGTTTTAGGAAAGGTGTGGGCCATTATTAGTGGGGGAGGAAGGGAAGTAATTACTGCATGGGAGGGGCTTAAAGGCATTGAGGCGTGGTCTTAGACCTGATTTATAAGGAAAGGTTTTATTTAGGATTATGCAGTCATATTTAAAGGGGGAAGGGAGCTAATATAGTTAGAGGGAGGGAGGGGGAGTAATATCTGAAAGGGGGAGGGGGTATATTTGAGAGCGCTTTGGGAGCGAGATATATGTGAAGGGGGATGGATTGATATGTGTAGGTGTGGAAGGGGGAAGGAAAAAGTGAATATTTTCGTGGAAAGGGTTTGAATATATTATTTTAGATGAGATAATGATGTTTATACTAATGTTACTGCTTCTATTATTACCACTGCTACTGCTACCACTACTACTTCTACTACTACTACTACTACTACGACTAACACTGAAATATTATTATTATTATTATTATTATTATTATTATTATTATTATTATTATTATTATTATTATTATTATTATTTTCCAGTATTTAGACCTTCGAGTTTGTTATGGATAGTGTCTCCCTGAACAACAACAGACTACACAGAGATTGCCTCCTCTCGGTCTGTTCACCTCTGAAAGTCGTGTATGGCCGGTGTCATCTAAGGTCTGTTAACTATTATTTTTTGTTTGTAAATTTTTTCTTTTTTCATTATATTATTATAAAGAATGAAATAGCGTTGTTCTTCCAAAGACTGTGCTAGTATTATTTATATTGTTCTGTAAACTATTAAATTTTTTTTTTTTAGATTTATTTTTCCTGTCCTCTTTATATTTTCTTTATATTTAAAGTTATATGAAATTTCTTCAATGTGTATCAAAGTATGTACTTA
>JAXCGZ010009792.1:47500-62500 GCA_037179515.1 Halocaridina rubra | reverse complement strand
GGTTTTACGTCACAGATTCCTTTTTCTACAAAGGGGCAAGAACTCTGCCTACTTGCAAAAAACTTTGGTTTTGGCAAGTGCGACCGTCACCCTGAGTGAATTCCCTTTCTAATCCATGACCTGACTAATAAAAATCGCAAGCGTACACATGTCTGTATGTAATATATCATCTGAGGTGTTCCCCCTGAAGATGAGTAGATAAATTTCCACGTAAGCGCTAAAGCCACTCTGTTGTTTCTCAATTCCCTCCGTAGCCTCCCCCCCCCTCTATTCACATTTACAATATGCACGCGAATTCCGTGAAATTGATTCGTATATGCATATTTTATACGGATATTTCATTAAATTTGTCTGCATATTAGTGAATATTATGCTCATGTATACATGCATGCTAACGGATGTTATACCTATGTATACTGTATCTTCCTTCAGTTACGATCCTCTTTCTATATGCCTACATCAACATCGAATATTCTGGGATATTTGTTACACGTGTATTATTATCCCTTGACATTTGACAAGTCACAATACTCCCCATCTCTGTGTCTGTGTTTTCTTCGTGTCTAGGCCTGATAAGGGTAGATTTATTTATGTTTTTTGGCCCGTCCTGGTGTCACATTCATAATAAAAATGATTATATATGTTATCGGATAATATTTTCGCAAGTATGCATATTACCGGATATTACGGATACTATTATACGCGTGTATGCTTTTTATATGGATATGATACATTTGAGTAAAGTATTAAGTGTATTGTGTTAATTAAGGAACTAAATATTTCTCTTTCTTTGGGCGCCAGTATATCCGTATTTCCAAAAAATGGATACCAAATATTCCACTTTCTTAGGGTGCCAGTATATCCGTACTGACAAAAATGGCGACGAAATATTCCACTTTCTTTGGGTGCCAGTATATCTGTACTTCCAAAAATGACGTTGAAATATTCCACTTTCTTGTGTCGCCAGGATATTCGTACTTCCAAAACTGGCGACGAAATATTCCACTTTCTTTGGGTGCCAGTATATCTGTACTCCCAAAAATGACGTCGAAATATTCCACTTTCTTGTGTCGCCAGGATATTCGTACTTCCAAAACTGGCAACGAAATATTCCATTGGTTTGGGTGCCAGTATATCCATTCTTCCAAAAATGGCGTCGAAATATTCCACTTTCTTGTGTCGCCAGTGTATCCGTACTTCCAAAAATGGCGACGAAATATTCCGCTTGTTTTGAGTGCCAGTATATCCGTACTTCCAAAAATGGTGTCGAAATATTACACTTTCTTGTGGCGCCGGGATATCCGTACTTCCAAACATGGCGACGAAATATTCCATTTGTTTGGGTGCCAGTATATCCATACTTCTAAAAATGGCGTCGAAATATTATTATTGATTCGTTAAAGGGTAAGTCAGCTCAGGTTATTTTGGGTTATATTTTATTAAGTTAGGTTATGTTAGTTTCAGTCTGTGTCTGTTAGGTTAGCTTAGAATACATTAGATTAGGTTAGGTTATGTCAGGTAAAGTTAGTGCCTAAGTGTATTAGGTGAGCTTTGGATATACTGGGTTAGATTAGGTTATATTAGGTTAATTTAGGTAAGGTGAGCTTTGGATATACTAGGTTATATTAGGTTAATTTAGGTTTAATTCGTGTTCGAGTGTATCACCCATCCAAATTTACTTGACAGTGTAACCAGAACTTAAATAGGACAGTCCAGGTCAGTTCAATCTTAAGTCTTCCTTCGGTTACGGTTCTTTTTCTATGCCTACATGTACACTGACTATTCATGAATATACATTTCACATCTCTTATTATCCCTTCACATCTGACAAGTCATTACATTCTCCATCTCTGTTTCTCTTCATGTATTCATCGTGCCCAGGCCCGATGAGGGCTGTTTTATTTTATTATTTTCCTGGCCCGTCCTGGTGTCACAATCATAAAAAAAAAAAAAAAAATGGAAACCCCTCCTGCTTGAGCGCCAAACATATTGGTGCCACTTATGTTGTTTGTTCCGGTTTTACGTCACGGACTCCCTTTTCTACTAAGGACTAGGACGGTTGCCTTCTTGCGAAGGACTTGTTTTGGCAGATGTAATCGTTACACTGAGTGTATGCCCTTACTAACCTCTGGTGCCACTTAAAGACTAGTTAACCTTTTTACTGCCACGCCCCCTTCTAATAGATGGTCCATCCTGCCACCAACCCCTTTGGATCTTCTATCAACTTTTCATAAGATTCTCCTCCAGTTTTTGAAAAACTGAAAAAGTTGTTTCATTGACTATGAATTAAGCATAAATAGAATCACTCACATCCATCTTAGGGACGGTTTACACGGTCAAACGGTTCGTCGAACTCGGTTCGACAGACGAGTGTTTGAAATGATGTTCGAACGTGTGAACGGGGTATTTTGTTGTCGAACACGTTCGACAAACGTGTTCGACAACCAAATACCCCTTTCACACGTTCGAACATCACTTCAAACACTTGTCTGTCGAACCGTGTTCGACGAACGGTTTACACGGTCAAACGGTTCGTCGAACGCGGTTCGACAGACAAGTGTTTGAAGAGATGTTCGAACGTGTGATCGGGGTATTTGGTTGTCGAACATGTTCGACAAACATGTTCGACAACCAAATACCCCGGTCACACGTTCGAACATCACTTCAAACACTCGTCTGTCGAACCGCGTTCGACGAACCGTTTGACCGTGTAAACCGCCCTTTAGGGGCTTGTCCTTTCGTTCAGAATCACTGCACTAGAATTTTTTTTTTTCCTAATCAAAATTCAGTAATGTCAATTGAGTTGGAAGGAATTCGGGAGATGATGCCAAATCTTGTCCATCGAAAACCTTGGTTTTGATTCTTTAAGTGCAATGGTTTCTAACTTCATCTATGTTCTGCACCATTAGGAAATGTCTGATGAATATGATAAAGTCTACCATGTAGCAGCTGAATGAGTGACGACTCGTGATTCATCACACAAAGGACAAATGCCTTCTCTCTGTCAGAAACCCCTGAAATTCCATCTCGCAACCCCTTCTGGGGGTTCGGGGACGAAATGTGGCTTATGAAATTCAATGCTTCAAAATTTAAGGTAATGAGCATGGGCACGAGTGCAAGAAGTCCCAAGTTTGGGTACTCGACAACAGGTGCAAAACTTCCAGAGACAGAACGAGAGAGATCTAGGGGTAAACGTATTGGCAGTTTTGTCTCCGGAAATGCATATAAATGTAATAGTTAAGCCTGCTTATGTTTTTTTTTAAAGCAAGTGTAAGGGTGGTCTTTAAGAGAAGCCAAATGGTCCCGATCTACAAGGTTTCTGTAATTACCGTTGCATAAAACTGACAGCACATATACTATAAAGATGTATGAGAGAGTTATAGAAGAGAGAATAAGGAAATCACATGAGGAGCAATTTGGTTTTGTGCTAAGGAAAGGCCCAGTGGATGCAATTCAGGCAGTGAAGCAAACATTGGAAAGGCCTAGAGAGAAACAGAGAATTACACTTAGTATTTATTGATTTAGAGAAAGAGTATGATCATGCATCAACCAAGGCAAAGAAGTATGGGGATGCGTGAGGGAGCAGGGAGCCTCTGAGAAGTATGCTACAGTAGTACAAGATATGTATGCAGAAGCACCCACACAAATAAGAAGCTCTTGGGACTATAGCAGGTTTTAAAGTGAAGGTCGGTGTACATCAAGGATCAGCTCTTAGTCTCTACATCTTAGACCTTTATGATGGAAGTCATAACATCAGCTGTCAGAGAAGAGTTCCCGTGGAGTGCACCGTCACTGCTGACATTGTGTTGATGGTCCTGAACAGAGAAGAAGTTGACCTGAAGCCAGAAAAGTAGAGACAAGCAATTGAATATCGAGGTATGAAGAGAAGCAGCGCTAAAACTGAATATCTACGGGACGAAGGAAAGGCTAGACAAGTAGTGTGAAATTGGGCCTTAACGACATCAAGAGGGTAGTAACATCATGTAAGTACCTCGGATCAAAAGTAACTGAAAATGGAGATATGGACCTTGATATTAACCACATAATACTGTGTGGTTTAAGGAATTGGAGAATGTCATCAGGAATTCTGTTCGACCAGAAGAGGAGTGCGAAGGTTAAAGGAAAGATTTAAAAAAGTGTGGTTACAGCAGATAGAGTTAATGGTATCGAGCTGTGGACAATAAAGAGGGCTCACGCATGAAAACGGATGTTGAGATGGATGTGTGAAATTACACAAAAAGAAATGAGATCAGCTGTGATTACACTCTCTTCACATCACAGTGGTTCTGTCATGTAATGCGAAGAGGAGAAGACCATGTGTGCTGGAGGGTTATGGATGTGAAGGTGGAGGGTAGGAGAGGAAGAGAAAGGCTGAAGGTCCAATGGAAGAATAATATAGCATATGGTATGAGGGATAAGGAATAGTATACGCGAGACAAAAAGACAAGATGGAAAAGGCTAGCAAGAAGCAGCGACCCCATATAAAAAATGGGTTAAAGCTGAAGACAAAGAAGACCATAGTATAATTTCGTCTGTTTACATAAGTTTTCACTGAACTGCCGACTGTAAGGAGTTTGTGTTCGCGTTTGTTTGTTCGTTTCTTTCTTTATTCGTTTTTGTTTTATTTGCCTCGACTTTGACGTGTAATATAAAATATAAATCGACTCGGTTAATGTAATTTCTATGACCAGTCTGGTGGAAAGATTCACACATACACACATACATACATAAAACTGCATTCACACACATATACACACTCATATACATACATACATGCATACACACACCTACAAAAGAGCAAGAAATGACTACCTAAGTAAAAGGAGAGAGGCAGAGAGAGACTATGAGAGGGACATCACCAGGAAGGCTAAAGAAAATCCCAAGCTTTTCCACAGCTTTATCAGAGGAAAACTGAAGGTAAAAGAACAGGTTTTAAGGCTAAAGAGAGCGGATGGAAGCATCACTGAGACGGATGAAGAGATCTGCAAAGAATTGAACAAGGAGTTTCAGTCAGTATTTACAGTAGAAAATACCCCACCCCCTCAGATTGCAGTGATAGAAGCTCAAGGGCCGGTATTAGAGAACATCAACCTTACAGCCACAGAGGTATGCAAAGCGCTGATGGATTTAGATGTTCATAAAGCTACAGGTCCTGATGACATATCCCCTCATGTGCTTAAAAAATGCGCAAACACAATATCAGTGGCACTAAGTATCATATTTAAGGAGTCACTGGAGTCGGGGGAGATTCCAAGATGCTGGAAACAAGCAAATGTGATACCTATCTTCAAAAAGGGAAGGAGGGATACGGCTCTGAACTATAGACCAGTTTCCTTGACCAGCATAGTTTGCAAAGTTATGGAGAAACTACTAAGGAAACATATCTCTCTTCACTTGGAATCCTTCAACTTTTTGTCAGTGAGGCAACATGGCTTCAGAGAAGGTAGATCAACAGTAACAAACTTATTAGAATTTTATGATGAGGTAAGCCAAATCTTACAGGAAAGAGAGGGCTGGGCAGATTGCATATTCCTAGACTTCCAGAAAGCGTTTGACATTGTTCCACATGGGAGACTTATTAGGAAGCTGCAATCAATGGCTAGAATAGGTGGAAATGTTTTGGAATGGATAAAAACTTACTTAGAAGGAAGGGAACAGAGGGTTAGAGTAAGACACTCAGTGTCTGAATGGAGAAGAGTTAGTAGTGGAGTTCCACAGGGTTCAGTTTTAGGGCCACTTTTGTTCCTTGTATATGTAAATGACCTACCAGAGTCTGTAAATTCATTCATGAATATGTTTGCAGATGATGCAAAGATTGTGAAGAAAGTAAAAAACGAGAACAATGGTAGAGAACTTCAGGAGGATCTAAATAATCTGCATGAGTGGTCAGAAAAGTGGCTAATGAAATTCAATACTTCAAAATGTAAGGTAATGAGAATGGGTACAAGTGCAAGAAGGCCCAAGCTTGACTACTCGGTGGCTGGAGTACAACTTCAAGAGACAGAAAATGAGAGAGATCTAGGAGTAAACATACTGGCAGATTTGTCTCCAGAAATACATATAAATGGCATAGTAAGGGCAGCATATGCATTCTTATCAAATGTAAGGGTAGCCTTCAGGCACATGGACAAAGAAATGTTCAGAAATATTTATGTAACCTATGTGAGGCCAAAACTGGAATATGCAGCCCCCTTTTGGAATCCGCACTTGAAAAAGCACATAGCTAAGCTTGAAAAAGTTCAAAGACATGCCACGAAACTGGTGCCAGAAATACGCAATCTCAGTTATGATGAGAGGCTGAGGGAATTAGACTTACCATCACTCGAAGCTAGAAGAGTGAGGGGGGATATGGTGACAGTCTTTAAATTCCTTCATGGTTATGATAGAGTGGATAGGGATCGATATTTTGATATGGCTGGCTCTAGAACTAGAGGTCATAGTTTGAAGCTTCGTAAGAAAACTTGTTTGCAGGATGTAAGGAAATAGTTTTTCAGTGTAAGAGTAGTTGATAATTGGAATTGGCTAAGCGAGGAGGTAGTTAATGCTATCTCAATCCATAGTTTTAAGGAGAGGTATGATAAGTATCACTAAGTATAAAATGGAACCGATGAGGAGACGGGAAGATACGAGCTTTGGGCTCTTTCCCGTAAACACAATTAGGTAATCACAATTAGGTAATCACAGGCATATGAATTCATACACATAAATTGAATTATGGAATACTTCTTGGTCCTATGCTATTTTCTTGATATCCATGTGGCTCTTTTGATATATTATCATCTCTTGTTATATAGTGATTAAGTTGCATATATATATATATATATATATATATATATATATATATATATATATATATATATATATATATATATATATATATATATAAATGAAGGAAGAAAAGGCCCATAAAACAAAAAGAAGCGAAGATGTACTATATATTACGACTGGATTCCAGTTCCTCTTCAGTCGTAATATATATTACATCACTTCTTTTTGTGTTTTATTCATGTTTTTTTTTCCGCTTCATATTGTGCTGTGATATAACAGTTTTTTTTTTTTGCATTTATAAACATACATACCTACATACACACGGATGAATGCTTTATATAATATCAGGTGTGTTAAAATAATTGGCGCCCCTCTCTGTGTTCACATAATTTGTTATAAATGTATTTTCTCTCTCTCTCTCTCTCTCTCTCTCTCTCTCTCTCTCTCTCTCTCTCTCTCTCCTCTCTCTCTCTCGGAAAAAAGAAAATATATATATATATATATATATATATATATATATATATATATATATATATATATATATATATAAAGTTAAAAACTCTCATATGGGTGCACCATATTCCATAAGCTCACCCCTTTTCATCGGCTGTTTTTCGGGAAGAAAGGAAATGCATTGGATGATGGATTTTGAAAATATAGCAAAATAATGAATATATATATATATTTTTTCCGATTAATGTAATAGTGTTTTGTGTACATATGTTATAAATATTTCATGATTTCCGGGAGCATTGTACTTTCAACTCTTGAAGATTAAATGATTATTTTCATATATGATAAATAGATAGATAGATAGATAGATAGACAAATGTCAAAGCCCTTATATTGTGCTCCCTCAATCAGCTGAGTTGACAGAGGATACCCATTGAAATGTATAATTTCTTTTGATATCTCTCTTTAAAAGGCATCATTCTATATATGTGGATGTTGTATGTGTGTGTGTGTCGAACACGTTATTATTTTTGTTTATTTAAGACTGAAACAGATTTTTTTTCCTATTCTATATAATATATTTTAAGACTTGATACATTTTGGTTTTTATATCTAAGATTGTTTTAAGTAACTGTTGATTTTAATAGAATCTCTTTCAAGTGCGAAATTACAAAACAGGTTCTTTTAATCTTATTAGGTTAGGTTTAGATGATAGGTTTACCTTTTTTTTCATGTTTCAACTCAATATAGCCTAGAAATTATATATTAAAGTTCTTTTGCTTGGGCTGTTGCTTTTAATATACTTACCCAAGGATTATGAAATAAAAACCTTTTCTTTTTGTTTTTGGCGTTAGGTTAGAATAACTCTATAGATTCATACTTTCCTTATTTCGTGTTAGATATAAAGGGCTGGGCTGAGCGAAGTTTATGGGGGGGGGGAAATACACTGGGGGGGGTATCCTCAGTCCCCCTGCTCCGTCCTCGGAGGGGATATTCTTATCCTATATCCCAAAAAGATATGAAGAATTTTGGATATATATATATATATATATATATATATATATATATATATATATATATATATATATATATATAGAGAGAGAGAGAGAGAGAGAGAGAGAGAGAGAGCATTATAGGTAGAGGAATCTCATCTCCACATGAGTGCCACTGAGCAACAAACATGTCGGTCGCAACATTCTCATTTTTGCAAGTACATACTAATGCCTTCCAAACATTAGCCACTAGGGAAGCAAACCAGCTCGAATCGGAGCAGGTCCCAAGCTCGTGTAATTGGAGAATCAGTCATGAGTCTTCAAAGAGGCTAGGGAGAAACAGTGACCCCTGATGAATGTAGAGAAAGCTAAGCTAATGACGGTTGTGTGTGCGTGCAGTGCGTGACTTTGGAGTTGAGTGTAATGTAATGAATATGTACCAGTTCGCATTGACATGTTTGAACATGTTGTGCAGTGAGTATATATTAGTAGGCTATTTGTGTGTGTAAGGGCATGTGTGTAATTACCTAATTGTAATTAACCAATTGTGCTTACGGGAAAGAGCCCCAAGCTCGAAACTTCCCGTCTCCTGATCGGTTCCATTTTGTATTTAGTAATACTTATCATACTTGTTCTTAATACTATGAATAAAGTTAGATTAACTACCTCCTCGCTTAGCGAATTCCAATTACCAACTACTCTTACACTAAAAAATACTTCCTTACATCCTGCAAAGAAATTTCCTTACGAAGCTTCGAACTATGACCTCTAGTTCTAGTGCTTGCCATATCAAAATGACGTAGGGGATTTTACTTCCTACGTTATAATTATAATTATGGTAGCGTGGTTGGTGAAAAACATCTTCTTTCTATTCGTTTATTCTTATTTTAACATCTATGTACTCAGAGCTCCTATTACTACAGTTCCTGTCACGACTAATTCCTGAGTCCCACCCCCAAAAGGGGGAGGCTAACTCAGCTGTACTGTGTTAACTCTGCTGCTGGCAAGGCCCGGTCTCTAACTCAACTCCCTGTGCCTGCCCTGGGTGGTTCTTGAAATACCCCAAGGGCAAGGCGTGGCTTGACATCCAGTCCTGCAAATCAACTCCAGGTTCGACGTGGAGTCCCGCCTATTTTGGGGAGGGGCTATTTCAACGAGCCTATTGCAAAGGAGTGGGTGGTAATCGCCTATTGCCATTGGGTATCTCCCCCGGGCATGTACTTCACATTTAGGACAAGTGTTTCTGTGTGGTATGGGGAATAAAGGACTGGTTTATATCTCACACCCTCTTGAGATATTTGAACGCCAGATGCCGAGTCCCATGGGACCAGCTATCTATCTTCGTGACCCGTTTTAACCACAGGCCTCATCCTATTACACACTGGAGAGAGTGTTCAATGTTTCCTTTGACACCTAGCCAAAAGTCCTACGACAAAAATATCGATCCCTATCCACTCTATCATAACCATGAAGGAATTTACAAACTGTCACCATATTCCCCCCTCAATTTTCTAGCTTCGAGTGATGGTAAGTCTAATTCCCTCAGCCTCTCATCATAACTGAGATTGCGTATTTCTGCCACCAGTTTCGTGGGATGTCTTTGAACTTTTTCCAGCTTAACTACGTGCTTTTTCAAGTGCGGATTCCAAAAGGGGGCTGCATATTCAAGCTTTGGCCTCACATAGGGTACATAAATATTTTTAAACATTTCCTTGTCCATGTGCCTGAAGGCTACCCTTACATTTGCTAAGAAAGCATATGCCGCCCTTACTATGCCATTTATGTGCATTTCTGGATACAAATCAGCCAGTATGTTTACTCCTAGATCTCTCTCATTCTCTGTCTCTTGAAGTTCTATTCCTGCCACCGAGTAGTCAGTCTTGGGCCTTCTTGCACTTGTACCCATTCTCATTACCTTACATATTGAAGTATTGAATTTCATTCGCCACTTTTCTGACCAGTAATGCAGACTATTTTGATCTTCCTGAAGTTCTCTGCCATTGTTTCGTTTCTTACTTTCTTCACAATCTTTGCATCATCTGTAAACATATTCATGAATGAATTAACAGACTCGGGTAGGTCATTTACATATACAAGGAACAAAAGTGGCTCTAAAACTGAACCCTGTGGAACTCCACTACTAACTCCTCTCCTTTCAGACACGAGTGTCTCACTCTAACCCTCTGTTCTCTTCTTTCTAAGTATGTTTTTATCCTGTTCAAGACTTTTCCACCTATTCTAGTCTTTGCTTGCAGCTTCTTAATGTCTCCCGTGTGGGACAGTGTCAAATGCTTCATGGAAGTCTAGAAATATGCAATCTGCCCAGCCCTCTCTTTCCTGTAAGATTCGGCCTACCTCATCATAAAATGCTAATAAGTTTGTTACTGTTGATCTACCTTCTCTGAAGCCATGTTGTTTCACTGACAAAGAGTTGAAGGATTCCAAGTGTGTGTGTGTTTGTGTGTGTGTGTGTGAGGGAAAAAGAGGGATTTGTATGTTCGTTTGTAATCCATATGTTTGTGTGTGTGAGTAACGAATTTCATTTATAGGGCCTTCTTTGCAAAGAAATTTCAGATGCTTGTTTGCGCAATTGCAGTGTGTATGTGTGTGTGTGTGTGTGTGTGTGTGTGTGTGCGTGTGTGTGTGTGTGTGTGTGTGTGTGTGTTTGTGTTTGTGTGTGTGTGTGTGTGTGTGTGTGAGAGAGGAGAGAGAGAGAGAGAGAGAGAGAGAGAGAGAGAGAGAGAGAGAGAGAGAGAGAGGAGAGAGAGAGATCCGAAGGGTTTTTAGTGCATTTCTTCTCTTAACTTAAGATCTACACTGTTATTCCTCCGTGGAACGATGTATCACAGTATATTGTGAGTTTTTGGTTCTCGATAGGTAGAATGTACTAGCTGTATGATTAATAATAAAGCAATATAATAAAGTGGGTGCTGGAGAGATTTATCTTTTATATTTAAAAAAAAAAACTTGTAAAATGATGAGTAATATTGACTCACCATTGACACGGTTCCTTATTTTTTTTTCTTAAGGAAACGAGCAATTGTTATAGTTGTAGCAGTCGTAAGTATTGCACATGCAGGTATCTAAATACACCTGTTAAACACATCAGAAATAAAAATCCAACTCATAAAAGTTGTATAACTTGAACTAGTAGTAGTAGTAGTAGTAGTAGTAGTAGTAGTAGTAGTAGCAGAAAATTTACATAACAGGTTGCATAGAAACAACAGAGCTAAGTCACATAAGCATTCATTATAGATATTACAACAGGTGTGTGTGTGTGTCCCACTGAGAAAAATGTGTTTTCACAAAAGGAAAGGAATACTTATTATTATTATTATTATTATTATTATTATTATTATTATTATTATTATTATTATTATTATTATTATATTTATTATTATTATTATTATTATCATCATCACTTTTATTATTATTATTATTATTATTATTATTATTACAAATAAAATCCTGACAATGAATACTCACCCCTGAGTGTCAGAAATCGTAACGAAAGTACTCCTGACTTTTTATCTTCCCTGTGGTTATCAGATATCTGTCTGTCTTGTGTATTGTGAAATACGTGTTTAATTACTAATCAACGAAGTTTACTTCATAAAACGACAAAATTATTTAATAATTACTTAAGTATTGTTTGTGCATAATATGTTAATGTATCACCACCGAAGAAGACATGATTTGTTTAATTGTTGTTTGCCCAAAATGTATCTGTGTATCACCACCGAAGAAGACGTTTGTTTAATTGTTGATTGTGTAGTATCACCATACTGGTGACGTCATAAAATGAAACTGACACATAGATTATAACGTCTTATTAGGGGAAAATGGCTCATGTATATAAGTAGTTAGAAATGTATATAAGGAACGTTCTCGTGTATATATAGGAGTAGTAAAAGCAGTAGTAAAAGCAGTAGCAATTATCAGTACATGCCAGAAAAACAGTATTTGTAGTAGATAACATAAATTTTAGGTAAGCAAAATATTATTAAATCTACAAAATCACAATTGGTGTCAAAAAGCAGCAGAACAAAGTAGAGAAGCAGTGACGTTAGCAGCAAATACAATAACCTCTATGGCTGACATAACTGCAATTTTATCAAGTTTAACAATATCAGCAGTAAAGGTGGTGTCATTTAAAGTGCTAATTGATACGTCATTAATAACATCAATATAACCTATATTGCTATTAGGAAATATCAACAACCATGCATACACCAGCCACCCGTCGCGATACTACAGCTAAAGGTCTTTTGGACTTAAATAGGACTGTCCAGAACTGCTCGATGTTAAGTTAGTGTTTTTTTTTTTTTACCTATGTCCACATCTACTCCGAGTATTCTTGCGTATTCGTTACACATATTTTACTCCTTCACATCTGACTGGTCACAACACTCCCCAACTGTGTTATTCTTTCTTTTTATTATAATTTTTCTTGGTACTCGAACCCGATATGAGGGAAATTTTTGTTTTTGTTTTGCCCATTCCGGTGACCCTAAAAAAAAATTACCCAAGCGCGTACACACATATATTATGCCGTGCTTTTAATATAATTTAGATAACGCAATTTTTACGGTAAGACTGAAGTTATTTGTCCACATAATAATAATAATAATAATAATAATAATAATAATAATAATAATAATGATGAATAATGATAATAATAATTATAATAATAATAATAATAATAATAATAATAATAATAAATAAATAAATACATTTAAGCTGGCTAGTACAGTGGTAACGCGCTGGCTTCGCATTCACGAGGTCGAAAGATCGGTCCCCGTCCAAGACCGAGAGTTTAAGCTGTTTACTGGCAGGAACTGCTGTGGGTGGACATCACAGTGGGGGGTTGGGGCTTGTCCTGGCTGACGAATACCCATTGTAAATGGAAATAAAGTTTATTATTATTATTATTATCTACTCTCTCTCTCTCTCTCTCTCTCTCTCTCTCTCTCTCTCTCTCTCTACTTGGGGATAGTATCTTCTCACGAGAAAACTTTAATGCGAATCTTATTATTATTATTATTATTATTATTATTATTATTATTATTATTATTTACCATATCAAATGATAACTATCCGTTAATATGTTTACTAAGATTAGTGGTAGTATGCAAGTACTGGAATAATAATAATGAAAATAATGAAAATAATAATAATAATAATAATAATAATAATAAATAAATAAATAAATAAATAAATCTTAGAAGTATTCATATCATAAGAATATTTCTTTATATTTTCCTCTTTTTTTTCACTTAATCCTACAGTAGCTCAGCGGTATTGTGCGCGAGTCGGGAAGCGACTAATGTGGGTTTGATCCCATCATGGGGTATTAGGAAGGGCATACCGCTTTAATACCCCAGCTCCAGCATAACGGTGTCCATCCCCATTCGAATGGGGGCATTGTGTCATAAAACTGTGCTCCCAACCCTATCGCAAGATATATTCATGCAAGTTTATCATTAGATATTATTGTTTAATTTGTAAACAAAGTCTTTTTTAGCTTCCAGAAATAATTTAAATAGCTAAAAGTTTTTTTTTTTTTTTTTTTTTTTTTAGAAAATACGCACTCATTTCCTATCTCGCCGTCGGGTGGCGCGAATAGTCGCTAGGTAAGTAGCTAGCGGGTGCGAGTGAGCTATATTCTTTGCCATTTCCGTCCCTGGGCCAGTGGCATTAGCAACCCTCCTCCAGCAGCTTTCGGTACATCGGGTGTCGCGATCTGGCGGCGATTGGCCGCAACTCCCTCGATTGGTAGCCAGGGCAACGGTGGTTTTGAAGGAACCAGTGTCGTGTGGACGCGATAGAGCGGAGGAGGAGAATTAGACAACGCTCCCTACCCACGAAATATCCCCGTCTCGCTCGCTCTCACACACGAGCGCTTGGCGAGAGATTACAAAGTTTTTTGAAGTCTCTCTCTCACTTTACTTTTTTTTTTTTCATCGTTATAGTCCATGCCTCGCGATAAAACACATATATTTTCATATTAAGAACGTACTTAATTTTTTTCCCCATTCACATTTGAAATGCTGGAACGATGTTTCTCTCCTTTCATTAAAATGTCAAAACATTGATGAAATTTTGTCAATGGTTCTGTATTTTTTGTTTTGTTGTTTTGAGCTTAGCATGACTACTGTATTTGCATGCCATAATATTCTCGTTGTTCCAAACGTAACCGACAGTAATCAAAATATTACCCCCTCATTGAACTCTAGGGGGGGTTTACTTAAATTAAGAAATGTATAAAAAAAAGTTAATGATCATTATTATGATTGTTAAACTAATTAGTGGTGTCCCAGTGTGTTTTTTGTGTGTCTTTTTGTGATTATATTTGCTATTGTTTGTGTTCGTTGTGGTTATTTATACTCGTTATTAACATGAGGGTTTTGGGATGAAGGGGGAAATTTTAAGGGGGGTAAATAACGTCTTATCATCTCCGCCATCCCCCCCTTTATTTGTTCAGCCTTCCCATACATCAACCTCCTTCTCCCTCCTCCCCTTCCCTTTGAAGTCTTTCGCTCCTGAGTCTTCTTCTCATGAGAGCACCTGTACCACAGGACTTCAGCTTTGGCTATGATAGAGTTGATAATCAGACAAAAATGATGATTATGATCAAAGTAGACATTGTATCGTAACTTTGTCTTTTGGATATATAAATATACATCTGAAACTCTTTAAATGAAAGACTGAAAGGGTTTTAACAATATCTCAACAGCTTCGAGAGAAAAGAGGTAGGCTATGCAATAGTAAACTTAATTTATTGTAT
>JAXCGZ010009792.1:32500-42500 GCA_037179515.1 Halocaridina rubra | reverse complement strand
TAATAATAATAATAATAATAATAATAATATCTCTTATTCTTTTTGTTAGTGCCGTCTTTCTTCCATTTATTTTGTTTGCTCTCTCTCTCTCTCTCTCTCTCTCTCTCTCTCTCTCTCTCTCTCTCTCTCTCTCTCTCTCTCTCTCTCTCTCTCTCTCTCTCTCTCTCTCTCTCTCTCTCTCTCTCCCCCATGATGAGATATCGCAACTGTATAACGATGACTCTATTTGGTCATCCTAAGCGCAGAAAATATGATTTCATCACACTATGTTCCGTGCCTCTAATGTGAATGTTTATCGGTAATTAATATTCGTACAGTATTTGTACATTCTGCACACACACATAAACGCTCACGTAAACACACACACACACACACACACACACACACACACACACACACACACACACACACACACACACACACACACACACACTCCGTAATACTTACTTCGGAGGAAAAATACCAAGTAAAGGATTTTTTTTTTTTCACATCGCGAGACATTGCATTTATTTTTAGAATCCTTGATTTTTAAGTTGCAAAATGTCAACGTTCCTTATATCATAATATATGTTATTTTTGTTCATGTGTGATTATGCATGTGTCTGTGTATGTTTGTGTGTTTGCATTCTTAAAATGCAAAACTATGCTATGCACTACAGCTTAAAATATAATTTGGTGTGTGTATGTATGTATGTATCCGTGTGTGCGTATTTATGTATGTATGTGTGTGTATGTAAGTCTTGTTTTCTTCGGAAAACCATTAGGAAAAAATAATAAAAAAATGCTGTAGAAATGTCCGTTTACGTATTAACCTCTGTCAACTCAGGAGGGTCAGAGAGTACACCTTTAGATGAGTGAGTTGGATGATGGAACAGGAGGCTGTTAGCAAGGGCTCAGGCTAAGACAAAGGTAAAAATTCTCCAACTGTTTCCTTTTTAGATCTCTGTACTTCCCTGGTTACCAGATTAACCTAATTTAAATCATCCACATATCTCCTCTAGTTCTATAGTTCCATGGTTACCAGATAAGCCTATATCAGATTCTCCAAAGTTTTCATATAAATCTGTGCAGTGCCATTGTTACCAGATAAACCTAATTCAAATGCTTCTCGTTTATTCTTTAAATCAATACAGCTCCATGGTTACCAGGTAAACTTGTATCAAACTGTCCAAATTTCTCCTTTTAGATTTCTGTGGTTCCATGGTTGCCACATGAGCTCATATCTGATTTACCAGTTTTCTCCTTACAAGTCCATGGTTACCAGATAATCCTACATCAAACTAACCAAATTTCTCTTTTAGATCATTGTAGTTCCGTTGTTACCAGAGAAGCTCATAATAGACTGCTCAATAAATCCCTTTCAGATATCTCTACCTGTCCAGGGTTACCAGATAAACATATATCAAATACTCCAAATATCTCCTATTAGATATCTACAGAGCTTTGGAGAATCCCCTATTGATTGGTATATACAGAGAGAATTAGGAAGGATCTCTCTTCCTCTGGTGTACTCATTCGGAGCTCTTGTGTTGAGATAGGACACTTCATTTAGCCCCTCTTGTGTTGAGATAGGACACTGCATTTAAACCTCTTGTGTTGAGATAGGACTCTTCATTTTGCCCTCTTGTGTTGAGAAAGGACACTTCATTTTAAGCCTCTTGTTTTAAGATAGAAAGGACACTTCATTTTGCCCTCTTGTATTGAGATGGAAAGGACACTTCATTTTGCCCTCATGTGTTGAGATAGGATACTTTAATTAGCCCTCTTGTGTTGAGATGGGACACGTCATTTCCCTTCTTGTACTGAGATAGGACATTTCATTTAACCCTCTTGTGTTGAGAGAGTTAGGGGACGCTTTAACCTTGTGTTGAGAGAGAACACTTCATTCAGCTCTCTTTTGATGAGATAGGAGACTCATTTAGCCCTCTTGTGTAAAGATATGAAACTCATTACTCTTGCGTTGAGTTAAGAGACTCATTAGCCCTCTGGTGTTGAGATAGAATGCTTATTTCCCCCCCCCCCCTTCGGTTGAGACAGTTAAGAGACTCATTTATCCCTCGTGTATTTCAAGATATTTAGGAGACTCATTTATCCCTCTTGTATTTTAAGAAATTTAGGAGACTCATTTATCCCTCTTGTATTTTTAGATATTTAGGAGACTCATTTATCCCTCTTGTGTTTAGATAGGAGACTTATTTAGCCCTGATGTGTTTGAAGACTTAGCAGACTCATTTAACCCTCATGTGTTGACTGTATTTGGAGATTCATATTTCTTTCTTGTGTTGCAATAGTTAGGAGAGACTGGGTGTTACTTTAAGCACTTTGATTATACAAAATCCTGTTTCTTTCATTCCTTGCTTAAGACTTGGACCTTGGTCCTTTGGCTGTGAGAACTAATATGTTTGATTTAGACGTATGTTTTTGGATGCATAAAAGGATAATTGTCATTTTCACACCCCTTAGTCGGGGAAAAATCATGAAATTTATTATATTAAGTTCTGTTTGGTGTGGTTTGGTTAGGTTAAGTTGCATTAATTTAGGTAAAATATTATTATTTTTAAATCTCATGATATTTATTATATTAGGTTTGTTTTTGGTTTGGTTAATTAAGAAATGATTAGAGGGAAAGCTCATATTTACTATACTGGGTTAAGTTGGGTTACTTTACCCTAATTTAGGAAATGAGTTGTAAAAGGAAAGAATTGTTTTGTAAATGTCTTGGGTATTTTTCAGTGTGTTATAGTCTCATTTATTGGGGTGTGTGACTAACCTCAGTCCGTGACGCACCCCGTCGCGGACTGAGGTTAGTAAGGGCATACACTCAGGGTAACGATTACATCTGCCAGAACAAGTCCTTCGTAACGAAGGCAACCGTCCTAGCCCTTAGTAGAAAAGGGAGTTCGTGACGTAAAACCGATTCCATCGTTGGGGTATGTGAAAGTAAACGTTTACCGTAATCAGTTCCTCTTTTTTTTTCTCTTTTTTTTCTCTTTGGTTATACAGGGTGTCCACAAAGTCTGGGTACATAGGAAATTTCACTACGCAGACCTATTCAATCGAGTTCACCTGAATATTGTAAAGCGCATCAAATTATGCATTGAAAATGATGGAAATCATATTGAAAATATTATTTATTAACATTAGATTGAAATAAAATTGTTTTGTTTTAAAAGTATGTGTTAATCTCGTGTGTACCCAGACTTCGTCTGGGTACACACGAGATTAACACATACTTTTAAAACAAAACAATTTTATTTCAATCTAATGTTAATAAATAATATTTTCAATATGATTTCCATAATTTTCAATGTATAATTTGATGCGCTTTACAAAATTCAGGTGAACTCGATTGAATAGGTCTGCATAGTGAAATTTCCTATGTACCCAGACTTTGTGGACACTAGAACATTTACAGCCAAGAACCTTGATACTAAAACGCGGTAGGCAAGTGGTTGTAATGGAATATTTCATTTTTCATTTGTAACTGAAGCAATGTCTCATTATTTTTAATAAAAAACATGAATTTATTTGCAATAACAGTAGTTTTTTTTTTTATGAGAGCGATCATTTTTGTCTGTTTTTGATGCAAGCATTATTTCTTATTTGTAATGAAAAGATTTTTTTTTTAACAATAATATGTTATTGTTTTTAATAAAAGCATTCCTTTTATTTATTTGTAAAAAATAATTATTATTTGTACCAAATTTAGTAATTTTTTTTAATAAAAGCCGTAATTTTTATTTGAAATAAAGAAAATTGAGTAAAAGCAATTATTGTTAGTTTAATAAAAGCATTAATTTAGTAAAAGCAGTCATTGTTATTTTAATAAAACATTATTTTTTTTCTTTATAACTAAGATTAACTTTTTATTTCTTATTTAAACGATCAATTTTATATATAATAATATCAAGAATATTTATTTATCAATGGTATTTTTTATATAAGAGAAAATATATTTTCATTTGTAATAAAACAATAATTTTATCTGTAATGTATATAATCTAATTTGTAATAATATATTTAATTTTTAATAAAAGCAATATTTTTTTAAATGATAGTTTTTATTTTTAATAAAAACAACTTTATATGTAATAAAAAATAATTTATATGTAATATAATTTATTTTAACAAAAAACTATAATATTTACTTGCAATAGGGAGAAACATTGGCTGATCATATAGTGTAGAATTAATTATTATTATTTATTATTATTAATGATCACTATTTTTGTCTTTTTGTTTCGACCGTTTTCCCTTTTTTTCTGTTATCTGTCTTTTTTTTCCTGTTATCTGTCTTTTTTTCTGTTTCTCATAAGTGATCAAAGCGTATTATTGAACAGACGATTAACCTTTGATCGTAAATATATGCTTAAATAAATGACTGTAAAATAAAGAAACTAAATTTACGAATAAATAAATAATATACAAATAAATTCGATAAATGTACATTAGCCGAGGCATTTATCTATCCTTTGATGTTAACCGACGCAAATAAATTATATTAATGATAAATAAATACATTATTACATAAATAATAAAAAAATAGAAAGGTGAATAAATACAGTAATAAATAAATAATGTAAATATTAATGAATAATCAAGTAAAGGAGTGAATATAGTGATAATGAATATAACTAAATAAATAACAAAGACAATAACAAGGTAAAGGAGTGAATAATCAGATAATATGTGAATTGATTGATAATTATAATAATAAATGAAAAGAGTGAATAAAGTGATAATGAATATAAAAAGGAGCACTTGTGAATAATTGAATAAAGGTATAAATAGGGAGACAAGAAGCCGATGTAAATATACTGTACAGGGTGTCCACAAAGTCTGGGTACATAGGAAATTTCACTATGCAGACTTATTCAATCGAGTTCACCTGAATTTTGTAAAGCGCATCAAATTATGCTTTGAAAATGATGGAAATCATATTGAAAATATTATTTATTAACATTAGATTTAAATAAAATTGTTTTGTTTTAAAAGTATGTGTTCATCTCCTGTGTACCCGAATGTGTGAACGGGGTATTTGGTTGTCGAACACGGAACGTGTTCGACAACCAAATACCCCGTTCACACGTTCGAACATCACTTCAAACACTTGTCTGTCGAACCGCGTTCGACGAACCGTTTGACCGTATAAACCCCCCTTTAGAGGCTAGTGTTGGTTTGGCTCAGATCTTTTCCTGACACTCCTCTTCATTGACCAGGGCTCGGGACCGGCACTGAGTTGACTTGACTTGCTCTTTCAGTGGCTACAGTTTTGCTTTGTCAGAATTTTTCATTTCTAATTTCTTATTTCCATTCCAAGGTAGGCTTTTCAGCCTGTCAGAGGGATGATTTTTTCCTTGAACGTTTCCAGGTTCTTCACCTAATTTTCCGTCCGGCAATTGATCCCTGAGTTCCACGAGTTGGAGAGATTCTACCATTGCAGCTCGAATGACCAGTGCTAGGCTTATAACAGTGGGATTCGGAATAAAGGGTCAAAATATCATCAGTCAAAATGATCTCAAAATTTAAAAGTATAAATAACCTCCTTTAGCTATATTTTGGACGTTTTTAAGGAGATAATTTTAAAAAACAAACCAGTTTTTATATATGGCGATTTTAATGATGATCAACTAAAAAGAGAAAATAAAATGAGTAGACTTATTAAGAATTTAAATCTAGAACAGATTATAAATAAACCAACTAGAATCACTCCCACTTCAGTTTCCCAAATCGATCTAGTAATAACAAACTCCAAACATATGATAACTAAGTGTGACGTAATGCCAAGCCCTATAGCAGACCACGAGGAAATTGTAACGTCCCTAAATATTCGCAAACCAAAGAGACAACCAATCTTTAAAACATTCAGATGCTTAAGAAATTATTCACAAGAATTACTTTGTAGTTTACTTATGAATGAAGTACATAAATTAAATGAAATTCTATATACCGATAATATAAATAAACAAGTAAGAATTTTAACCAGTGTCTTATCATCATGTATAGATCGATGTGCACCACTCGTGACAAGAGAAATATTTCGTCCCCCCGCTCCTTGGATAACAGATGACATAAAAAACATTATGAAAGAAAGAGACAAACTACAAAATGAAGTAAAACTACAAAGAGATAATATCCCTTTAAGAGAAAAGTTTACAGAGCATAAGAAACAAGTAAAATCATTATTAAGTAACAGTAAGAAACAGTATTACAAAAATGAATTTCAAAACGCTAAAGGCAATATCTCTGATACATGGAAAATTGCTAAAACCATGCTTTCCAATAACTGTAATAAAAGTAGTAACATATCAATTATACCCGATGAGGTAGATGTAAGTGCTAAAGCAGAAGAGTTCAATAATTTTTTCGCTGAAGTGGGGAAAAAAACCTTTGAAAAAACAAAAAAAGAAATAATAAATGAAATCAATAATAGTAATGGTGGTAATAATAATGATGATGGTAGTAGTAATAATAATAGAAATGTTGATAATGGTGTAAATAATAATGATGGTGGTAGTAATGGTAATGATAATAGTGATGATGGTAGCAATAATAATAATAATGTAAATTTGGAAGAACATAGTGCATTCAATAGAAGTACTGATGTCTTTAACCCTACTACAGTAGATTGTAATACAGTAATCTTAGTAATAAAAAATCTGAAAGACTCTAATGCATATGGATCAGATGGAATTTGTTTTCGTTTTATTAGAGATTCATTATTTGTAATAGCTTATTATCTGACGGTAATAATCAATACTTCCATAGTTACCAATATCTACCCAGATTTATGGAAAAATCCCCATGTAATTCCTGGTTTTAAAAATGGAAATCCTGACGACGTCTCTAACTATAGACCAATCTCTTTACTACCAATTTTATCAAAGATACTTGAAAAGATTGTTGCAAATCAGTTAAGTGAGTTTCTTGAAAAAAATAAACTTATTGCAAAAAGTCAACACGGTTTCAGGCCAAAATTATCAACTGAAACTGCCTTATTGAAAATATCAGATGAAATATACAAAAATATAGATAATAAGAAAATATCATTGCTACTACTACTCGATCTTTCTAAAGCTTTTGATAGTGTAAACCATAGTATATTATTAGAAAAATGCAAAAAAATGAACATTGACCCAAGCTGGTTCGAGAACTATTTAAAAAACCGCTACCAGTCAGTCAGAATAAAAGATACAGTTTCAAGTTCCAAGAAGGTATTGTTTGGGGTCCCTCAGGGATCGATCCTAGGACCTATACTTTTTCTAATATATGTAAACGATCTAGTAAAATATTTACCTAACTGTTATGTCATTCAATATGCTGACGATACTCAAATCTTAATTGAAGGAGAAATTAATGATTTAGAAAATATTATTCGTAGAGCAGAAGAAATTTTGTATATGGCTAAACGTTACTTTCTAAAAAATGGTCTGTTACTTAATGAAACTAAAACCCAATCTATTCTTATCGGATCCAGACAATTATTATCAGAAGTTGATGACAATCTTCATATAAATTTTAACGGTAATATCATTAAGCCAATGAACTCGGTAAAGAACCTAGGTGTCTATTTTGACCGTTACATGAATTTTGAAATGCATATAGATGAAATTTATAAAAAAGTAATGGGTACTCTAATATATCTAAATAGGGTAAAAGACTCATTTGAAACATCAACTCGTATAATAATTGTCCAGTCCTTAGCTATGAGTTTAATTAATTACTGTCTCAAAGTTTGGGGATGTACAAATAAGACTCAATTACAAAGAATACAAAAGTTACAAAACTTTGCAGCACGAGTGGCTGTTGGCAATGTAAGAAAATACGAGCACATCTCTCCTGTTTTAAAAGATCTAGAATGGATAAAGATTAGAGATAAATATGTTTTTGATATATGTACCTTTGTTTTTAATATACTAAGAAACAATATTCCTGATTGCTTGTATAATTTTTCTACAGTAAGCTCAGTTACCGGGTTAACTACCCGTCAAGGGGAAGATTTATTAGTACGAAGGTCTAAAACTGATATTGGCTCAAGAGATATAAACATTCGTGGACCTCATTTATATAATCAGCTTCCCAGAGAACTAAAAAATGCTGGTTCAGTGTATACTTTTAAATATAATCTTAAGAAGTTACTCTTAAAGGAAGATTTTACTTGTAAATTTTAATTGTACACCCATATTTGAATACCCAATGTATGTTGGAAATAAAGTATTATTATTATTATTATTATTATTATTATTATTCTGATAAAAGCTTTTCCAAGACTAAATGCAGCTGTGTTCCCTTAGGACAGGATACACTTATATGCTTGTGTATGTGTGTTTGCTTGCAAATGTGCATGTCTGAGTGTGTGTGTGTGTGTGTGTGTGTGTGTGTGTGTGTGTGTGTGTGTGTGTGTGTGTGTGTGTGTAGGAGAAATTCTTCTTCGTGTTCTCTGCATTTTGTTAAAGGCAAATATCAGGTATATCCCTGGTAGAGATGTGTAAGAGTGATCTGTCTCCATATTCGTTGTGTATCGTAAGAGATCCTTGGGAGAGAGAGAGAGAGAGAGAGAGAGAGAGAGAGAGAGAGAGAGAGAGAGAGAGAGAGAGAGAGAGAGAGAGAGAGAGAGAGAGAGAGAGAGAGAGAGAGCACCCATGTATTCCTTTCGAGCCATAAGAGACAACAAAACGAGGCAGGCGAATGAAATGGGTGGCTTAGCAGTGGGGTCTGCCCCATCTAATATTCTTCCTTCAGTTTCAAGCGTACCCTCCCCATCCTTATTGCCCTCTCCCCCCCTCCAGCTGGTCTCACAAAGGTTAAAAAGGTGCGATTAGTACTATCACACCTTACCCACCTTAGTACAAAGCATCATCGTCGTCGTCGTCGTCGTCGTCGTAGTAGTAGTAGTAGTAGTAGTAATAGTAGTAGTACTGAGAGCGATATCTTAGTGTAATGACGCATTTCCTTCCTCGTTTGTGAAATTTATAAGATTAATACCGTAGACTGTAATGCAATTACAGCTTATTCATATTCTTTGTCTTCAGCTGTTCCCCCACTTTCTTGTGAGGTCGCTAATTTTGATCATTCTCCCACGCCTTTCCCCGCCTAAAGAAAACAAAAATCACCCGAGGAATGCCACAGGGAGGGGTTCTTTCGCCATTTATGTTCATTACATTAATGATGAAAGTTTTTTAATGTCTAACTCATCCCAACAGACATGTGTACAGTTGTTTATTATGAAGATGATATTTTCTTTGGGCATCCCTCAGTGAATGACATGCAGTCAGTGATTGGATCAGCTTCCAGAAATAACCAAGGAACTTAGCTTGACTGGCTCTATTCCTAAAATTAAATACCATTCCAACACGCCAAAATTCTCAGTTTAGATGATCATGAAATCCAAGAATCCTATAATCACAAATACTTCGATATACCTAAACAATTATGGCCATCTGAAGCAGTTTGCCTCAGAATCCCAGTCTCCATGATCACGTGATTACAGGTGTCCTCATTACCTCTCTCGTTTTGAACTGTCACCTCGACAGTTGAATTGCCCTACACATGGTATTAAGTCTAATGTAGCAATTTCGTGAAGTGTTCATTCGTGATTGCCTTCATAATTGTGTATACTGGTGTTCCAATTGATATAATTGCACCCGTATTATTCTCATTGTGTACAAAGTGCACTCTTACCAAGTTCGGCACTCAGTCCCTCATTAATATTCCTACTCAGTGCCACCCATAGCTAAAATTTCCCCTCAAGGTGCCAAGTGCTATCCATGTGAGAATGTGTTCTAAGGGAGTACATCGATACGTTGAGAATCTGGTGTTGGGATTCTTATTTGACAAACAATTCATACCGATTCAATCATATCATGAACTGATTAAGGCCGTTTTCACACCAAAGTGGCACGTCGCACGTGGCAAGCCACGTGGCACGCCAGTTGAAAACCATCATCCGGAAATATATGATACCTTTCATACATAAGTGGCGTGACACGTCCTGTGTGTC
>JAXCGZ010009792.1:22500-27500 GCA_037179515.1 Halocaridina rubra | reverse complement strand
GAGTAGACACAATAGAAAATAGAGTGATAGGCAAAGAGTAGAAAGCTCAATAAGGAGGGGGGAAGGAAAAAAAAAAGATAGACAGATAGGCTAAGAGTAGAAGAATTAATATATATTAGGGGATAGAGAGAATGGAGAATAGTGATAAGAGATAGAAAGTAGATAGGCAAATTAAATAAGCAGGGGATAGGGATAAGAGAAATAATAGATAGATAGGCTTAGAGTAGAAAAAGTATTATATCTTAGGAGATAGAGAGAACGGAGAATAGTGATAAGATATAGAAAGTAGATAGGCAAAGAGTAGAAAAGTGAATAAGCAAGGGATAGGGAAAAGAGAGAGAGAATATATAGGTGGACTAAGAGTAGAAAAAAGTATTATATATTAGTGGATAGAGAGAACGGAGAATAAAGATAAGAAATAGAAAATAGATAGGTAAAGAGTAGAAATATTATGATATATTAGGGGATAGACAGGACGGAGAATAGAGATAAGAGACAGAGAATAGATAGATAGGCTAAAGGTATCTCAATTATGCTGTGTTGTAACCCGAAATGATTTATTGTCTCTCCCTTTTGACACTTCGTGTTTGTTGGTGCTGCCTCTAGCGGTGGGTATTCTGTGTATTATCATCTGTGTACGTGTGTATATGTGTAACTATGTGTGTATCACTCAATGGAGAGATTGTACGTACGTGTGTGTGCACGCTGACGTACAATAGGTTATGTATTTCAGATTGAAGTGAGGGAGATAAATTGTGGTGGGGAAGGATTCACTAATGTAGATTTCAAGTCGTTTTAGTGAATATGGATTTTTTTTTTCGTTTTTGTTATATACAGGAATTTGTTATTATTTTTTTTAATTGATATTGACTGGCTGTTTTTTTTTTTCATAAGTGAACAAAATGCCTTACAAACATGTGTTTTCCTATACGCGCCGAAAGAACGCTGTGAATCGAGATTTAAAGAGACCATTTAAGATAAGAAATCAACCCCTATTTAATACTGTGATAATGATGAAAGGACATATCCCAATTTGAGATTAAGATCGACCTTAAGATTAGGGATGTTTTAAGTGAAATGAGTCCCCTAGCGGGCGACATCAGCAGCAGGAGGAGCAGGCAAGCGGCGGTGGGGCAGCCTTTACTCAGATTCTGAGGCGAAGAGTGCAGTCAGTAAGTGGGGAGCGTAGCCCGAGGACGGTGTGTGGTGTGCTCTCCGCGCGGTGGTTAACTTTGGATTCAATAAGTGACGAGGTCCTCAGGACATCAACAGCCATGATGTGGGAGAAGTATTTCTCGACTCGCACGGCGCCAAAGGTGACCTATAGCGAGGTCATCCCTACTTCGACTGCCATTTTTTGGACGATTTTCTGATTATTTATTTGTGTCATCTCACCGCGCCACAGGTGACCTCATACGAGGTCATCCTTAATTCGACAGAGTTTCCTCGCCTTTTTCTTTTTTGTTTTTAGTCTCACACGGCGCTAGAGTTGACCTGATGCGAGGTCATTCCTTACTCCAACAGCCTTCCTTTGCCTTTATTTATTTTTATATTTTTAACTTTTCTTGATTCACACGGCGCCAGATTTAACCTAGTGCGAGGTGTTCCCTGACGCCGATAGACGTCATTTGTCCTTTGTCCAATCTTTTGTTCTTTTATTGTTTTTCGACTCAGCGGCATTTGAAATGACCTAGTGCGAGGTCATCTTTGACTCCTAGCACTCTTATCATTTTTTTATATATAAATATATTTTTTGTTTAAGACTTCTCCGGTGCCAGAGGTAGTGTGCCCTTAGTGCGAGGTAATTCCTTACTCCAGCAGTTTTCTTTCGCGACTCACACGGAGCCAAAGGTGACCCAGTGCTAGGTCATTCTAACTCCAACAGTCTTTTTGGCCCATTATTATTTATTTTATATTTACTAATTTTTTTTTGTATGTCATATAAATATCCTGGCTTTACTTAAACCTAACACGTGCATATTATTTTACGGGACTTGGAAGCCATGTTGTTTGACAGTGACGATCTCGACAGAAGTATGTTTGCTGTGGCTCATGACGAGATTGGCGACTGTCCCATTGTGGATTAATACTATTGCAGATATTCGAATCTGCCTTTAGAATAATTAGCAGAAATACAGTTAATGCCATAATTTATATTACCTGTAGTATGACTTATTTTTTTTTTCAAGGAACTTCGGACATTTTATTATATTATTATTGATTTTGTAGATGAAATAATTTGATATTGCATTTACCATAAATAATAATCTATTTGTGTACATTTTTTCAGTTTTAATGGTTATTAACTCTGTGAATCGATCGTTATTTTAAGACGGCGATTTATCGTCATCTGTTAGAGTGGAATTAACGAAAAAAGTTAACTATTATATTGTCATTATTATCGTTGTTATTACTGTAAGTATCGTAATTATAAATATTGGCGGACGATGGACGCAAGAAGTGGATTTTTCGCCTTGGTGAAGGAGGAGCCATTGGGTGACCACGACATGGACACAACCCCTGTTGCCCTCCCCCCCACCAGCGTGGGTATGGGAGGTCATACGCCACCCGGGGGGAACGGCACCCACGTGGGAGGCGGAGGGCCTCAGACGCTTTCGGGCATGCCTTTGACGCCCGTGACCCCCACCTCCCACGCCCCACCACCACCGCCCCTTCGGCGACTCGAGATTGACCCTAATTTCGAACCCGTGGCCAGGTCTCGATCCAACACGTGGCCTTTGCACGTTCCCGAAGGATATATGGAAAGTGAAGATCCTTCGGCAGTCACCGCTGAAGGACCGGTGCCCGTGGATCAAGTCAGAGGTGCCCCTGGCACTTTAGGGGGACCTGGCGATCCGGTGGGGGGTCCTCCGAAAAAGAACACCTCGAGGCGTAATCCCTGGGGTAATATGTCTTACGCTGATTTAATTGCCCAGGCTATCATGTCTTCGCCTGACGGGAGGGCAACCCTCTCGCAAATCTACGACTGGATGGTTCAGAATGTTCCTTACTTCAAGGACAAGGGTGACTCGAACTCTTCGGCTGGTTGGAAGGTAAGAATCGAAGATCGCTGTGCTATAACCCTACTTACTACTCCCTATAGAGTTCCTCTTGAAAAGTAATTTGATAAATGTTGCAACTACTATTAAATCTGCTACTAGTCCCGCCACTACTCCGAATTGTTCCCCCCAAAAAGCAAAATTGAAAATGTTGCTGCTACTACTATTATTGGTTTATGTTACTGCTACTTATGCTACGAATTGTTCCGCTAAAAAAACAATTAGGTAAATGTTTGCTTTCACACCCACAACGCGTTCAGTGAATATATGATACACTGAAAAAACACATTACCTATACATTATTATTATTTGAATTATAAACTCGTGTATTAACTAGTAGTGAATGAACCAAACTAACCTTAACCTAATTACTAAATTAACTAAACCTAAGTTAATAATTGATAACTTTCTATATTTCTTCTTGCCTTGGTAAACCTTTACTAATATTTTTTTTTATTCCTTTCACTGGCCATTCAGAGAAAAATTATACCTAGACATTTATTATGCTAGAATAGTTGTAGCTAGATTAGTTCAGCTCCAGGTATTAATGGAGTTAATAATCGAAAATTAATGTTTATAATTTTGAATATTCTTTCATTATTTTGTATATTATATATATATATATATTATATATATATATATATATATATTATATATATATATATATAATATATATATATATATAATTTATATTTTTTTTTTCCATCTCATTCATTTTTTGGCCGTAATAGGAAACCATTTTGCCATTCTTGCTTTACCGCTGAATTTTATTCCAGCCTGGCTTTACTAGCGCTGAAATTTATTTTACCGAAATTTCATTTGGTTACAGAATTCGGGTTTGACCTCATCCCGGATAGAATAGTGTACGATTTATTGGAACCGATACATTATCTGCTGTTAAGAGTTCTTACCGATAGTTCTCTCGTTACTAGCGATAGAATTACGCCCGATTTATTATGAAATCGACCGATATATTCTTCTGTAGTGGAGTAATAGTATTTTTAGATATTTTTTCTTTGTTTTGAATATTTGGCAGATAGGCCTACTGCGATTTTGCGTTATCTGTCAACAATAAAATAATGCTCTCTCTCTCTCTCTCTCTCTCTCTCTCTCTCTCTCTCTCTCTCCTCTCTCTCTCTCTCTCTCTCTCTCTCTCTCTCTCTCTCTCTCTCTCTCTCTCTCTCTCTCTCTCTCTCACATGTCTTATAATTTTTTTTATTATTAATTTCATTAGTACATATGTGTGTTCACCTCCCTCACTACATAATACTCATTATTATTATTATTAGTATTATGATTAAATTAGTAATTTATAAAGCTGCATGTTTGCTGATATTGCGGAATGGGAATCAATTCATAATGCATATAAATGAAATAATAACGAAATTACTTATGAAAATAACCTTGATAATAAACATATATATAAGAAAGTGAACTATTTTTTGTTACGAAAATTATTATTATTATTATTATTATTATTATTTATTATTATTACTATTGATATTATTATTATTATTATTATTATTATTATTATTATTATTATTATTATTACTATTGATATTATTATTATTATTATTATTATTGATATAATTATTATTTATTATTATTATTATTATTATTATTATTATTATTATTATTTACATTCTAAAAAATTGCAGTCCTCTCACCTTGGATTACTTTATTATTATTATTATTATTATTATTATTATTATTATTATTATTATTATTATTATTACTATTATTATACTTTTTTTGAATGCGCATACATCGGGTATATATTTAAGAAGAGATTATTTTGACTCCGAAGTGAAACACGAAACATCGGAGTCTTAGCGCTTACGAGTATATTAATACACGCACCTTCAGAGGTATAAAGATAAACTCTTAGGAGATAGGTTCCTCTCCCTTTTCTTGTTTTTACCCTTGTAGGCAAAATAATCA
>JAXCGZ010009792.1:15000-17500 GCA_037179515.1 Halocaridina rubra | reverse complement strand
TATATTACAATGCCTGGTTTAGCGAGTATCTATCTAATCGTAAACAGTCTATACGTCTTAACAACATATCTCTGTGCTAAAAAATGTATCATTTGGTGTTCCACAGGGATCAGTACTTGGGCCTATCCTCTTCTCCATTTAAGTAAATGATATATCTTCTTTTATTTCTGACTGTCTAGTCGTACAATATGCAGATGACACTCAACTACTCCTTAGTGGTGATATTAATAATCTCCCAGAGCTAACTTTAAGAGCAGAAAACACTCTGTCAAAAAATAAAACCTATTTTCAAGAAATTGGGCTGTTAATTAACGAAAGTAAAACACAGTGCATATTTATTGGTTCAAGGTTCCACATAGCACAAATTCCAGAAACACAACAATTAATTTTTGCGAAATATCATCACACCTAGCAAAATAGTCAAAAACCTATGAATTCACTTTGATAACCACATGTTGTTGGATTCCCACGTAGATACAGTATGCAAAAAGGTTACAGGAACATTAATGTACTTATCACGTATAAAAGACAATTTTGAGACTACCACTCGAATAACTGTTGTTGAATCTCTAGCCCTAAGTCACATTAATTACTGCACAACTGTTTGGGGAGCTACCACTAAGACTCAGATAAACAGAATACAGAAGCTTATTAATTTTGCAGCTCGAGTTGCCCTGGGAGGAATAAGAAAATATGACCACATCACACCAGCTCTCAATAAACTTGGGTGGCTGCGGGCAGAAAATAAGGTCGCTTATGCTATTTATGTTTTTTGTATTCAAAATTTTGGACCATCATTATCCTAGCTGGCAATTTGATTTAAAAACAGTCAGGGATATAAGGGGAACCAACACAAGACAGAGCAGTGAGCTCTTTATTCACAGAACAAACACAGAAGCAGGTTCAAAGATGATCACTATCAGAGGGCCAACACTCTGGAATAATATTCCAGAGCATCTTAAAAATGTATCCTCCTTCACAGCTTTCAAAGGCAAACTATATTTTTATTACAGCATTATTATTTTCTATGAAAGCTACATTTAATTTAACTATATGTATTACCCTCTTATTTATTAGTTTAATTACATGTCTACTTATAAGTTACTATTAATGTTGAATAACCATTGTACAAAATGGAAATATATGTTTGTTTGTTTGTTTGTTTGCTCTCTCTCTCTCTCTCTCTCTCTCTCTCTCTCTCTCTCTCTCTCTCTCTCTCTCTCTCTCTCTCTCTCTCTCTCTCTCTCTCTCTCTCTCTCTCTCTCGAGAGAGAGAGATTAGAGGTGGTTTTGAAAGTTTCATGAGAATTTACTATAAACGGAAAATTAAGGAGAGAGAGAGAGAGAGAGAGAGAGAGAGAGAGAGAGAGAGAGAGAGAGAGAGAGAGAGAGAGAGAGAGAGCACTGCTTAGTCATTAACGTTTGTTAAGTATTTTTGCAAATATGATCCTGATATATTTTTAATAAATCTTGATATTAGAGTTAAGCAATATTAGATTAAGTTAGTTTAAAACCAATTATATATATCTAGTAATTTTCGACCTCGTTTTCTATTCCTTCTGTCCCCTTTCCTTGGGGATGGCAAGGGAAATTGGATATGTATGGGGAGGGTGTTAGGATGTAAGGGGGATTTTAGGTGTAGGGAAGGGGGGCTCTAGTATATTTTATGGGGGAAGGGGATAGGTGTGACTGTGATGTTTAGGGAGTTAGTAAAATTGCCACTATGGATATTGGATAGGGGAAATATTTCCTCATTTGGGGGTTAATTTTGGGATGTTGGAAAGTGGGGATAGAAGGTGTAACTAAGATGCGTGGGATAGAAAACTTTTTTTTTTTTTTGGTAGATAATACACGTGGTTGGTAATAAAGTCACAGATAAGGATTGGTAGGCTAGGTTAGGTTAGACTTCATTTCTCGTGACCTTTTTCTTCTGTGACATTTACACCTGGATTCGAGAAGAGAGGAGGTCACTCTTTTCGGGGGGAAAGCCAACAAGTGGGAAGCTGAGGGGGAGAAACTGGTATCTGTGGGTAGAAGATATGGGAATACACCCTACAGTATGGGGTGAATGGATGGGGAAAAAGGGTATAGATGGTTTAAATATGCTGTCAGGGAGGTAGAAAGCTGTCCTATTTGGAATGGATGGGGTGGAGATATGGAAAAGGATGGGCTAGGAGGTGTGACTATGGCGTGGGGGTGGTAGAAAAACCCTGTTCTATTGTAGTATGTTTTGTACCATACTAGCCAATATGTAGTCTATTGTACCCTATCCTAAATTGGTCTGGCCAGGTTAGGTTAAGTTAGGTTAGATTATTTGATGGCACAATAGTCTACAGATAGTGAGGGAAACCGCATATTTCAATAGTACCGAAGTACCTTAATGCGTAGGGGATAGACAAATATTCCCTTATTGTGGGGGTGGGTGAGGAGGGAACAGTTGTGACCATTATGCAGGGATAGAAAACCCTTTGTGGGTAGAGGATAGGAGAGTTCACCCTTAA
>JAXCGZ010009792.1:2500-12500 GCA_037179515.1 Halocaridina rubra | reverse complement strand
GTTTGCAGTGATGCCAACAGGCCCTAATTGATTCATTTTGCCTTATACCATGGGAATGCAGGGGTGCCAATAGTTCCGGATGGGATAAGATTGCGTTACTTCATGGTAATGCTGAGTTAACAATAGTTCCGAAGTGGATTAATTTGCTTTTAAGTCACAGAAATACAGCGATGCCAATTTTTTAAAGTATGATGAATTTGAGTGATTGCAAGGAAATTTTATGGTGCAAATAGTTCTGATTTGGATGAATATGTTTTCTCACGGAGGACTGTGGTACCAGTAGTACTGAATTGGATGTATTTGCATTATTTAGCGACATTATGTGCATTTTACCATGGAATTATAGTATTAATAATGCCGAATAAGAAGAATTTTCGTTATTTTACGGAAATACTGTGGTGGTAATTGTTTTGATGAGTTTGTAATGGTGCCAATATTATAAGTGGTTTGCATTGGTGCCATTAATGCCTAATTGATTTGCAGTGGTGCCAATAGTTCATAATTAATTTGCAGTGATTCTTGTGTTGCCGAATCGTTTGCAGTGTTGCCAACAATTCCGAAGCGGATGAATTGGTCTTAACATGACGAAAATGCTCTGTTGCCAAGATTTCGAAATCTGATGAATTCCCGTTATTTCTCGGGAAAGCAGTGTTGCCATTTTTCTGAATGGAGACAAGATTGCGTAATTTCACGGAAATGCAGTGCTGCCAACAGATCCCATTTTTCCATAACTCAGATTCATATTCTTATTCCGTTTCGTGTTAAGGGGGGTTTACACGGTCAAACGGCTCGTCGAACGCTGTTCGACAGACAAGTGTTTGAAGTGATGTTCGAACGTGTGAAAGGGGTATTTGGTTGTCGAGCACGTTTGTCGAACGTGTTCGACAACCAAATACCCCGTTCACACGTTCGAACATCACTTAAAACACTTGTCTGTCGAACCGCGTTCGACGAACCGTTTGACCTGTAAACCCCCCTTTATATGCTTACTTTATATTGATGCTATTTTGTTTATTCTTAAAAAGATGGATTTGGGGTATTTTATCTGGTAACACTGATTGAAAGCATTTAACTGGAATTAGGACAGTCACAAGATGGATTTTTTATCTGGTTACATTGATTTGAAAGCTTTTAAGTGGAATTAGGACAGTCACTGCTTTTGAGGAAAAGCAGATGAAGGAAATGTATATTTTTTTTCTAGAAGAGAATAGATTTATTACTATTTTTATTATTATTATTATTATTATTATTATTATTATTATTATTATTATTATTATTGTTATTATTGTGTGTGTCATAGGTTTTTGTCATTGAATAGATACGTTATTGTATATCTTTGATTTTTATTATTATTATTATCATAATTTTCATTATGTTATTTATTAGTTTTACAGATTTGTCATATACTGGATATTTTAGCGTACCTTATTAGATATTTATTATAATGATTACTTAATAATAATAATAATAATAATAATAATAATAATAATAATAATAATTATTATTATTATTATTATTATTGCATGTTTCCTATTAAATCCCCAAAAGGTATAAGAATATTGAGTATATTATAATGGTGACCTTCGTGGTCTAGTAACAGTGAACATTGCGGGGCGTTAGGAAGGGCATCCAGCCATAATTCCCCAGTGCCAATCTGCTTGTGCCCACTCCTATTCGAATGGAAACAAACAGTTACTCTATACGAGTTGTTTTAATATATATATATATATATATATATATATATATATATATATATATATATATATATATATATATATATATATATATATATATTGATGTAGTAAAATAAGGCTGAGACTTTCGGAGACTACTGCCTCCATCAACGGAGGTGGGAATGAGATTCAGATGATGGGGGTGGTAGCCTCCGGAAGTCTAGGAATTATATTACTACAACAAAATACTTCAAGTGTATGAATTATTATTTGTAACCTAAATTTTTTGTCGTTTATTGGACAACCTTATTATTCAGTTCACTTTTATTGTGGTTGGTTCTATTTATCGCCAGTATTATTATTATTATTATTATTATTATTATTATTATTATTATTATTATTATTATTGTGGAGTGCAGAAGTGATTGGAGTTAGGTCAATAGGGAGACCTAGAATGAGATTGATGGATGGCGTTGAATGGGCATTGAATGCTAGAATGAGATTGATGGATGGCGTTGAATGGGCATTGAATGCACGTGAAATGTCAGTGGAACAGGGAAGAGTGCGTGCAAGAGATAGAAATGAGTGCAGAAAGATTGTGCATAGAAAACGCAGGCCAAAGGGATTTCTCGCACCTGCAAGCTCAGTGAACTGTGATGGATGGTTGTGAGGGGAATTGCTATGTGATGGAGCGGCTGTCGGGGCTCATTGTAGAACACCCTTGCCACCTTCCTTGTGGATGACCCAAGCAGAGTGGAAGAGTGGGGGGAACGTGGCAACTCTCAATTCCCAAGGAGCTAGGAGGAGTGGTTGAGGTGTGTGTGGATCTTGGTGAATGCGCGTTTCTTGGCTCGACCACCCCCCTTACAAGGGGGAATGAGGCCCTGTATATATATATATATATATATATATATATATATATATATATATATATATATATATATATATATATATATATATATGTATGTATTTATTATTATTGTTATTATTATTATTATTATCATTATTATTATTATTATTATTATTATTATGTCGGCTACCCCCCAATTAAAAGGGGAAACAGCCAAGGTATATGTATGTATGTATTATTATTATTATTATTATTGTTGTTGTTGTTGTTGTTATTATTATATAGTGTTAAGTTATAAATATTGCACTTTAAATGACTCTCTCTCTCTCTCTCTCTCTCTCTCTCTCTCTCTCTCTCTCTATATATATATATATATATATATATATATATATATATATATATATATATATATATATATATATATATATATATATATATATATATATCGAAGGATGACTTAAAAGCTTTTATTTTTCATCACTTATTATTAGTATTATTATTATTATTATTATTATTATTATTATATTATTATTATTATTATTATATTATTATTATTATTATTATTATTATTATTATTATTATTATTATTATTATTATTACTACTATTATTATTATTATTATTTTTGGAAGTAGGTGTAGTAGTAGCAGCAGTAGTAGTAGAAGTAGTTGTTGCAGTAACAGGACTAATAATAGCAACATCATCAGTAGTAGCAATATTGCTACCATTGACAGTTATTGCTATATTAATTCATGGCATAATTTATTAAAGTTTGGAAATTTATTACATTGTATTTTTTTCGATGGTAGTCAAGGTGGGGTCACGTGAATACACGTCCATTCCTTCGGAAGATGTGTTGAGATAATAATAATAATAATAATAATAATAATAATAATAATAATATTATTATTATTATTATTATTATTATTATTATTATTATTATTATTATTATTATTTTTATTATTCAGGTAAAGCCCTTTTGGGGGGTTATTGCCAACCTCTTTCAACCGCCCACTTCATTGAATGGGTCGGAGTGGGAATATTTCTTGGGAATGATTGGAATAGGTGGGTCGATATTGGCCTCTTCTCCCGATTCCCCTGGGGGTGGATGGGATTGGGAACCTTTAAATGAGTGGGTTATTGGGTTCCTTTTCCAATCTCTTACTCACTTTTTGGAGTGGGTGAGAAATACAGACATGGCATGGTAGGGGTTAAGTGGGTGATTGGGCTCCTTTTCTTAACGTCCACCCATCTTTTGAGGTGGGTGGGGTTCCTTTCCCGACCACCTTCTCACCTATTAGGGTGGGTGGGGGTGTAAACCTTGCTTGGGGAAGGAGGCGATTGTGCTCATCTCCCAACTCCTGGGATTTGGGGGTATGCGGAACTTGCCAGAGGAAGGAAGGGGATCAGCGCGTGGGTGGGTGATTGGGCTCCTCTCTCTACCCCCCACTCACCTGATGGGGTTAGGGACGATCTGATTACCAGAGAGCGGGGAGGTTGGAGGGGTTATTGCCCTCCCCTCTTTCCCTCTCACCCACCCACCCACCCACTTCTTTTGGAATTGACCGCGTGGCAATGATGATACCGGTGTATGATAGATTATAACGTCATGGGCGCAGTTTGTCATCGGTGGGCGGCATTTCTCTGTTGTCGCAGGATCAGCTGTGATGGTTAGAGGTGGGGGCGGGGGAAAGGGTAAGGTGAGGAGTGAGGGTAAGAATATATGTATTGGCAGGGGAGAGGAGGGTGTTATGTATAATACGATATTCAGCATATTATTATTATTATTTTTATTATTATTATTATTATTATTATTATTATTATTATTATTATTATTATTATTTAAAAAAGGAGACATAAGATATTATAATAGTGTAAGGAATAGGAAAATTTACATTTTATTATTATTATTATTATTATTATTATTTACCCCCTGAGCGAGGGGGTAAGAATACTTCCTCCGTGTTCCCCTGCGAATCGTAAAAGTTGATTAAATGGAGCGGAACGAGGGGACTGGGAATCACCTCCTCTGTATTTACTTCCCACAAAAAGCCAAATTATTGTCTTTGACTCAGCCACCCTCCTTATAAGGGGGAATATGGCTTTGGTATATGGATATGGATGGATTATTATTATTATTATTATTATTATTATTATTATTATTATTATTATTATTGGCCAAATTTTCCCAACTGCTTTCTCTTTAATATAAATATGTTGAGGGGGGGGGGGCACAAAAATACCTCCATGTTCCCCCGCGTCTCGTACAAGTAGGCTAAGCGAGGCGGAGCGAGGGGACTGGCAATCTCCTCCATTGTCTCTTCTTCCCACAAAGAGTCAGGATATTTGCTTTGACTCAGCCATCCTCCTTATAAGTGTGATCTACGAGTTGAGAAATTTATGTTAATATTTACGAATAAGTAGATATACATAACCTAACCTAACCTAACCTAACCTACCTAACCTAACCTAACTTTATAATTAGATGCTAAATTCATTTAGTCTCAGGTTGACTGCCAGAAGTGTTGGTTATGATTATATTTTCATGTGTTTGTGCGTATGTGCGTGTTTGTGTGAGTAATATTACGATGGAGAAGATAATTTTGAGAATGTAATTGAGAAGAAGGAAGAGCAGTTAAGTGTGTATATGTACTTTTTCATGTGTGTACTTGCATAAATGTGCGTGCGTGTGTGTGTGTGTGTTGATGAGACTATCATCATCAATAGAGCCGCCTCCCATCGGTGGGAAATGACCAACATTAATAATAATAACAACTTGACTTCATAAATGCCTGTCTGCGTCTCACTCTCTCGACTCTTATTTGAAATTGATAAGTAAATGGTTAGGAGAGGTGGGGTGGGGTGGGAGTTGGGGGTGAGAGAGAATGAGCTCAGACAATGATTGTTGGAGGAAATGCACGTCTAGGTGTACATGTTCATGATGTACGTGCAGTTCTTTATGTGCGTACATACGTACGTATGTATGTATGTATGCATGCATGCATGTATCTTCTATAATGCAGGAAGGAGAGTGATTGGGTGGTGGGATTCGGGGGTAGTGGAGAAACGTTCAAGTGGGTGGGTGGGTGGAATGAGTGTTTGAGGAAGTGCATTTTCATGTGCACTCCGGTATACATGAGCTTGATATGTGTATCATCGTTTATGTATGTATGCATATATGCATGTATGTGTTTAAAATACTTACTACTGTCTATTTACCTCACACATTAAAACGTATTCTTCAGCGTTTATATGACATTCTGAACCGTATTATAGCCATCATTTTTCGTCAAATTATCTAATCCTCATTTCCGTCTCTCTTTGCTCAGTTTACTTGTTCCTTAGTCACATAGGATCGCTATTAGGGGAGGAAAAGGATTGCCATTCCAGTTTTAAATTAGATTCCCGTGATGCAATGAAAGCGTGATGTTGACAATGTTTTTTTTTTCCCACGAAAATATATCTGTACATCACGCGAAGTCGAACTCACCTTGCAAGTTCCAAATTCATGCCGCCTCAATCATTTGAGTTACAACAGCAAATAAAAATCTGCATATAATAGCCTAGGCAGCATATGCAAGCACTTCTCCCGTCGTTTTTATAGCTGTCTGTTACAATTGTACATGAAGTATTGAGTATATAACCTAACCCAACGTTACTCCAAGATTAATAATCTAGATTACATCTGGTGTCTCTTCTGGGATTGATCTCGACTTTCAGCTCTTCACAGTCATGGAAAGTCTCAGGCAAAAAAATTATAGCACTGTATTTTAGTGTTAGATGACTTTCTCGACACTAACCCTCCTCCCCTTCACCGGAGTTTGGACCGGCCCTGTGGTACCTTCCCCCCAGTCTCTGTCTAACCAGTTGCTTGGTTGTCTTCTACTATATTATCAGCTTTTCCCATATTCATATGGGATCGCTGTTTTTCATTAGCCTCTTGATTAAGGTTTGTTTTTGCATGTACAGCCATATATCCTCTCTGACACCAGCCCTCTCCATTAATCCGGGATTGGGACCAGCACTCAATAGAGCTGGATTTCTTCCTTTAAGTCTGGCTGGATTGTACATTTGCCTTTCTATTCGTCATCATCTAAAGATTTTTCATGTTCATCTGGGGTCGCTGATTTTCACTATCCTCTGCGAAACTAGAACCGGCAGCAAGTGGTGCGTTCTATTCTTTTTCTTTATAATAATATTTTCTCATACTCATGATAAATCATTGTTTTTCTCTAGAGTCTTAATTAACGTTGGTTCCGGCATAATCGTTTTACGGCCGTAGGCTCTTCCTGACACCAAGCTCTCCTTTGCTCTGGCCATTGGACCGGCACCAATTGGAGCTGGCTTGCATCCCCAGTGGCTGAATTTTAATGGGGTAAACTATAAGGTTCGTTATCCAGCATGGTCGATGGTTGAAAAAGTCGAGAATTCGCTGGTTAGAGGTTCTTGATATGGGGGACGCGTCACCTAGGGGGCAAGAAATATCTCTGCAGGGGGAATGGAACTTTGGGGGAAAAAATAGGTTTTCAATATTAATATTTGGAATTGTCTTATTGGCTGCCATGGACGGGTAGTAGTTCGCGTGACATTGATTCGTCAGGTCGTGGGTTCGAGACCCTCCACGGTCTGAGGTTAGAATGGACATTCACTTGGGTTAACGGCCCCACTCTGCCAAAGCCAAAATCCTTCGAAAGGAGGCACTGTCCTAGTCCTTACTAGGTAAGGGAGTCCGTGACATAAAACCGGATCGTATATAGAATTCTCCTGCATTCGACTACGATTCAAGGTCAGAAAGGGCATTCACTCTGGGTAACGGCCACACACTGCCATATCCAAAGCCCCTGAGGAGGCCGTGTCTTAGCCTTTACTAGAAAATGGAGTCCGTGACGCAAAACCGGATCGTATTTTGAATTCCCCCGCGTTCGACTATGATTCAAGATCAGGTAGTTAAGAAAGTATGTCGTCGGCAGTTACTCATCTCTCTGTACTTTGGTCAACACAAAGGCCCGATTTCTTAAACAGTGTAAACCTAGGATACCATATTGTTAGTTAGCTAGACACACACACTTGGATTTCACAAACGCATCTGACGCGGTTCTGTGTATGGCTAGGATCCCGCACGGGATCCTCGCCATACACAGAACCTCGTCAGATGCGTTTATGAAATCCATTTGTGTGTGTCTAGCTAACTAACAATATGGTATCCTAGGTTTACACTGTTTAAGAAATCGGGCCAAAGACAAAGACATATTTTTCCTTTTAATTCGGGAGGTCATTTTTTAATCACTGTAGGTGAATGTAGTAAGAAGTGGGGGAGGGGTTGATCACCTATTTTGTGGGGGTGCGGTAGTAAAAAAAAGGTCAAGAATCTCGGGGGCAATGGATGATCTGGACGTAATATTAAAACAAAATAATTGTTTCTAAAGTTTTGTTTTACTTGACTTTATTTGTAATTACTTTATTTGTAATGACTTTATTTGTAATTACTTGAGTGTACATGCAACACAGTTGCATTATTTTTAGGATTTTTGGTATAATAAAATTACTTTTAATTTACTGCACATGTCTATTTGTCACTTGTATCTGCTCTTTCGGATGAAGAGTCATGAGTGATATAAATAGTTAGATAGAAAAAAGATAGATAAATAAATGAGTAGATATACGGATAGGTATATAGCCTTGATAGGTAGGAAGGTATATAGATATATGGATGATTGATAGATATATAATTTGATAAATAGATGTATAGATAGGTAGATAGTTGAGTAGATAGATTGATAAATGTTTGATAGATAGAGATATATGTACGTACATAGATAGATACTTAGAGAGAGAGAGAGAGAGAGAGGGAGAGAGAGAGAGAGGAGAGGGAGAGAGAGAGAGAGAGAGAGAGAGAGAGAGAGAGAGAGTGTGAGAGAGAGAGAGAGAGAGAGAGAGAGAGAGGTTCACCCTCAAATAAGGTAACTCCACCCCTATTTTTTCCCCTACATCGAAATCTCTAGAGACTTGAGAAAAAATTATATGAAAGACAGACGTAGGTATGGGATTAAAGGGTAGAGAGAGAGAGAGAGAGAGAGAGAGAGAGAGAGAGAGAGAGAGAGAGAGAGTGAGAGAGAGAGAGAGAGAGAGAGAGAGAGAGAGAGGTAAGGAAAAAATGGGGGTATGGGTTGGTCATTGAGTGATTAGAATTGAATGAAATAAAATATAAGCCATAAGACATTTCTCATCGGATCAGCGCTTAGGTCTTCAAGGGACACCCCCACTTCTCCAGTTCGACTCCCCAAAGTATACGTGTAGCGTCTCCTTCGCCAGATCCTCTTATAAAAATGAAAAAGAGGAATAGTTGTTATCTTCCCTTGTGTGGTAGACCCTGTGACCCTAGCAAGGTTCACGAGCATGCATTTGGATTTATAGTGTCAGTGGACATGAGTAAAACAGTTTCTTTTTTCAACTTAGGATTTCGATAAGTGTCATTGTTTATTAACTAAAATTGCTTAAGATGTATTGATTTTTTGCACGTATATTTTTTCTTCTTGTCTTCAGGTATTTCCAGTTTTATATGGAGTCGCTGCAATGGGAAGCATTCCAGTTTCCCGATTCCTAGTTTGGTGATTCCCAAATTGCCAATTCCCATATTACCGACACTCAATAATCTGAATTTATTATTAGTTGAGTACACACAGGTGATTGCTGGAATTGATTTTGGTTAGGTTTGGGTGGTTCATATGTACATTGATTTGAATACGAGTCGGCAATTTGGGAATCGCCAAAATGGACTCTGAAAAATGGGAATCGACTATTTGGGAATCGGCAAACTGTTACTAATTCGCTAGACTTCACCAACCTCCTCCACTCCCTTCAAAACGAACTCTTCATATTCTCTCTCTCTCTCTCTCTCTCTCTCTCTCTCTCTCTCTCTCTCTACTCTCTCTCTCTCTCTCTTCTCTCTCTCTCTCTCTCTCTCTCTCTCTCTATCAAACGCGAGTCAATTTTCTGGTTTTGGCATAATTTTCACAGCCGGATACCCTCCCTGATGCCACTTTTCCCCATTTGCCCTGAATAAGTACCGGTACCGGGTGTGCTGGCATGCACTCCCACTGGCTGATTTATCGACATATATTTCAGAGTCGATAATGTGCTAATTAAACTTCTTTGCTCGGAATATAAGACAGAGGAGACAGAAACAAACTTGATAAATAATGAAAATAGTAAATGCCAAAATAAGCCACGAACGAGGTTGAGAAGGGAGCGTAAAATGTTCAGTGTCATATAGAAGCGTGTTTGTCAATTCCCTAGCTTCAGTAGTTAGCTGAGAAGTTTCACTTTTTATTAACCTCCGATGGTACACTTGGTAGCACTTTTAGCACAGTGATGTGTTGTAGGTTCGAATGCCTGCTATTGTCGAATATTACGGTACACACACACACACACACACACACACACACACACATATATATATATATATATATATATATATAT
>JAXCGZ010009791.1:77500-78924 GCA_037179515.1 Halocaridina rubra | reverse complement strand
CACACACACACACACACACACACACACACATATATATATATATATATATATATATATATATATATATATATATATATATATATATATATATACAATGGCCGCAATCCCATTTGTAAGGGGGTGGCAGTGTCAAAGTACAAACATTCACCTAAAGTCAAACATAAGTCTATCACTTCTCTTAGCTCCTTGGGGATAAAAAGTAGCCACAAATCCTCCACTAACAACCTAATTGGATCTTCCACAGGGTAGTTGGGCAAGATTCTTCGTTCATGAGGCCCGACAGTCACAGCTGGTTTACTCACCACCACTTCGTCACATGACAACACCCCACACCCACCCAAATGCCCCAAGTTTCAGTATTAGCAGTTATGAGTAAACCCATTGGCCTGAGTCACCGATACACAATCTTCCTCTACTAATTTCATATTTTTGCACTCTCTCTTCCCTGCTCCACTGACATACCAAGAACAATCAAAAGCGCTATTCACCCACCCCTCCATCTTTTTATAGATCTTCCTTTCGGCCTTACTCCAGTTACTTCTGTTCTCCACATTCTCTCTGCTAGTTCCTCATAATTAATTCTTTCCATATGTCCAAACCATTTTAACACCCTCTGATCTAATTTATCCGAAAGCCTTCTTTCAGCATCCGTTCTCTGCTTCATCTCCTAATGTTTCCCTCTATCTATTCCATATACACCCATTATACTTCTTAAACCCATTATCTCTATGACATTCAACTTGTTCCTTTCATCTCTTGCATTGCAAATCTCTGCTCCAAACAATGACACTCCACAATCACTTCCTCATATATCCTTCTCTATGCATTTATTCCTAAAGACCTAATTAACATCATACTTCCCATCCCACCTACTTCTTTACTCATTTTCTAAACTCTGTGACTTCCCTCTGAATCTAGTTATCCATTCACTGCTACATGAGACCCCAGATACTTAAAACTCTCAATTTTCTCACGTATTTTCCCCATTCACTCTCACTTTCAATAAGCCAACATTAACACTGCTCGTACAAATCATGACTTTACTTTTACCAACTTTCACCAGCAACTTCCTTCTCTCACACATCCTCACAGACTCAATCATCAAGTGCTATAGATCATCTTCAGAAGCAGCCACCAGTCCTAGATCATCTTCAGAAGCAGCCACCAGTCCTGTGTCATCTGAAAAACAGCACCTGATTCACTCTCCACTACTTTCAAGTCTCACCAGCTAATACCATGCCTCTGCTTAGCTGCGCACTCTCTCCTTTACTTCCTTTACCACTCCATCCACATACGCATTACAGAACAATGGCGACATTACACAGCATGTAACCCCATATTCACCTCAAACCAATTCCTTTTTACCATACCCGAATGTAACACACGCTCTATTATCAAGTAATAACACTTGACCACCTTCTTCA